>JAQLOL010000005.1:15511303-15521551 GCA_029783665.1 Naso thynnoides | reverse complement strand
CGAAAAAAAAAACTCTCTGGAGGTCTTATTGGATGAGTGCCCATTCAGAAAAAGACCCTGGGATCATTTTTCACCAGATTATTCCTGTAAGTCTAGTTTTTAAGTTTGTTTTTCAGATAACTAACTGTTTTGCACTTTTTCTTGTTTTTAGTTTAGTTAACATAATAACCTTGATGTAGAGCTGCGCCCTCACCTCTCTCACCTCAAAGAGCTCATTAGTGCTGCTGAGTTGAACCGATGACTCTGGAGGCCATTTATCACAGAATTCAGAGAAGAAGAAAGTGCTGTTATGTGCATCAGTCTCTCCCCCAGGCTGGTCTGCCTGTCTGACTCCAGCAACAAAAGCTGACAGTTGAGCTGTTTGATGCTGCCTCCTGGATGAAAAGCCCCTGTAATTGGCTGCCATTACAAACTGTATGCCATCCTTGACAATGGCAGTGAAGAGAAAAGAACGACACATTGTCCCTGCACTGTCTTTTGAAATCCTGCATCTGCCACTAGTAAAATAATAAGTTAATTCTTGTTCTGTTCTTCCAGTGCGGTGCTTAATGTATCTCCTGTTTTTCATATGCTAAATCAAGCTACTTTTATTTAGTTCTGCTGTGCTGAAAAATGTTTTTTGTTTGTACTCCATTGTTAAGTAAAAATGTCATCTACTGAATCATTCAAAAGCTTTTTTGTCCCTTTAAAGGTCTGTTTTTTTATGCTGATGATTTGTGTACTTTCAGGTCCTCAGTGTAAGGCATGTGTAAGCATAAAGCATGTTTAATTCCCCTTATTGGATAAAATACAGTGTGTTACTAATAAGTGTGCAGAATCCAATTTAAGCAGAGACTTGCTGAAGCACAGCTCCTACAGAAGTACACACACTTAAACACACAGTCCTCTGCTGCTCTGTGCAGCCGTGCGTGAGTTCAGCAGATCAAACCATGATGAATATCACAAGGCGGGCTTTGACAGAATAAAGGTTTGTTCTGTGTCTCCGATCCATTCCACGTATGACACCTCGTGCTTGCCAGCGTGTCTCTCCATAGTCAACACCTGCCAGCTCTTCCTGCCAGCTTGCACTGATGTGTGGCATTCCTAACTCGATCACGATCGCGAACACAACACCTGCAATCTACAAAAACTTGAGGAAGCTGCCAAGTTCCTCCCATGGTGAAATGTGTCTCTCTCTCCTTCTTCCTGTCTCCTTTTTGTCACCATCTACACTTAGGTGTGTGTGCACTGAGAGCAGCGATATCACCTTCTTTAGGGTGCAAGATTGGAAACCAACCCATATTCACACACGTAAATACTTCCTCTGCTCCACATTAGGTAAGCCTTGACTTTAATAATGTTGCAAGCAAAGACAGAGGGATGAAGGTATACATACAGTACCCTCCAGTGCAATTCAATGAGCATATATCAGTGAGAAGATGGGACACTGAGGAGGAACATCTGGTCCCTCGTGGCCAATTCTTCTACTTGAGCACGTTGCATATCCAGCGTCCCCTTCCTCTCCTGCCTCAGCAGAAGGCTGTCAGAGTGACAGTACTTCGCTGCACGTTGGTCTGTTCTCTCTTCCCATGGGTCTAATTTGCACAAGCTGCTTTTGAATTGTTGCAAAGAAGATGCAGGAACAAAGCCAGCTGAGGGGGCTGGGGCGTGTGGGACCTGCTGTTCCTCAGTGCCTTTAGTTCTGATGCCAGTTCATCTACATTCTTTTGTTCTTCCCCACACCCCTTCCTCTTTTCGCCTAAAGTGCCAGCCTTGAGATTGCACTGTGTGGTGATATAAGACAGGAAAGGTGTGAGGTGAAGAGGTTAGCGGGGTAAATGTGAGTGCATGGCCTTTGTGCATCTCAAATGACTTTTGCCCAATTAAAACAAATGCAAGAGGGGAAAAGTGAGCCACCAAATGTGCATGAGTCACTTGCAATTAGATCATTTTGCTACTGCATACAGCACCTTATACTTTAATTAGTATTTATACAGCTTCATTACAGCACATAGCATTCTTGCAACTACTTTCCTTCTCTTTTCTCACAAAGCCAATTTTCATCTGGCATTTGCAAAAGCACCTAATGATATCCTTCAAAGACTTCGAATAAGCCGTGACTCAGAGACTCTGTTCCTTCAGGGAAAAGCCCTGATTTTAAAGCACATGTATCGTACTGTAGTTATTTTCTCCGCAGGAGTCAGGATGAATCAGCAACATCTGAACACTGCAGGAAAGAAGTCAAGGGAATGAGCTGAGACCTTCAAAGTGTCAGATTTGAAAAGAAAAAGACAACCTGTCTGTTTGACAAGTGAAGATTAGTCACTTGCTACTTTAAAAGAGGCAGGGTGCAAAGTTTCAGCATTAAAAAAAAATAATGTGTCATTCCTTAGCCCAAGGACAGCTCAGTTTGCCTTGTATGCTGCTCTTTACACCTGGATCCCCTATAGCAAGAGAGAGGAGCTCCTGTCCTGACAACGGAGCTGTAATGCAATGCAAATTTACAACTCCACAAGAGAGGAATTAGGAAAGTTCAAGTATGCAAACTGTAGCTGTGACTGTGCTCAGTGTGTTTAAACCAGGAAAATGGGAACATCAAACTGTTTGCAGAACTGCTTTTGCAAGAGTTCCCAAATATTAAAGAGCCTTGCAGTCACCTGTTTGCGATTCAAAAGTTGTGTAAGAAAAAATTTAATCTTTTGTGTTATGTGTTCATTGCTGATTATTCAGTGTACTTATCACTATTTCTACACAGAAACCAAGATACAAACATTTTAAGGAATAAGAATTTAAATGCAGCTTGGGTTTTGCCGTCGTAATTTTGGCTAACATTTCCAACCGTTATGATAACATTGTCCATACTGAGTTGATTTCTGGGATGAACATGTCAAAGATGTCAGACAGGGGAAAATAAAACCAAATGTAATCCTCTTTCCCTGAAATTTCATTTACAGTAATGCTAATATGTCAAATATAATTTGAAGGGAAATGTGCTGTTTAGATTATGTCTAGATGAAGATTTCTTTGTCAATTAATAATGTATATTTATAAGTTTGGTCTCTGGAGACACCAAATTTCTCTTTTGGGTCTCCTGGCCTCGGGTAATGTGCATTGATTTGTTTGGCAGAGGAGATGTGTGAAATTCAAACAAGAGAACCAAACAAAAAATAACGGTAAAAATTCAGAGCATACTGCCTAATGAATTTTTGGCCTGTTTAGATGTAGAGACAGTCAGCAGGAGTTGCACTCAAAATTTCCCCAAAGGTTTTGCCAACCTGCATTTTCCAAAAAATGCCAAAAAACTTAATTTCTGCACTTTGAAAAGATGCAAAATAACAAAATGAATATTGTAGTCTATACAGTCAAATATAAGCCTTTGACCACAAAGAAAATATTTGTAGTAACCCTTTGTATCACCAACATTTCAATTCATTTTATTCGATTGACACGTTGTTGTTTTTTTCTGAATAACTAATTAATAACAATCAGACCTATATTTATTTTATAATCTAATAAAATGACTCTGTTACATGTAGCCTAACAGTTACTCACTAAAACTGCTTTGTAAATATTTCACTAAGACCAAAATATCTTCTTAACTTTAACTGAGAGCACAAATCCCTTGATTTAAACATCACTTAGTGGCTTCAGACAGATACATGTATTGGTACAAACAAAATCTGTCGATTGTCAGTGCTGATTTAGATTTTACAGATATAATCAATATCAGCATTTTCTAAAGTCGCAGTCACATTTCCTCATTATGTTGCTAGAAAATGTCAATATGGGAGGGAAAACATAGAGAACATATTTGTTGTTGCAGATCAGCAGTATTTGAACATGATTCTCAGAGGAAATAGAGTTGCTGGAGAAGAAGAAATTTTGTGACAACCATCAATGAGTGACCTCCAAGTTAAACTTGATCTCTCAGTGATTTTGCACTGATCATTTGCACTGAAAAATGCTGCGAAAGGGCCCTCTCTGATGCCCTATGGTAGATAAAACATGATGAAATGCCCTCTAGGGTGCCCATTTTGCATATTTTTTTGCTCTCTGGTGTCCCACCACATACATCAGGTGCCCTTTTCACTATTTTCACCCCTGCCCCTCAAACATCCTAAGTCCACCAGTGCCGCTAACTGCTACTCACTTTACGCTATAGTTGAAACTGTTAGCTGCTGTGAGGAATGCAATGAGGGATTATTACCAACATCAGGGCCCTTTTAACTCTCAGTTTTACTTCTAAATACAGGGCGTAAGATAATCTGATGATCAGGCTTAAGTGTTGGCTTGTTTACAAAAAGTCTGATCGTCTGCCTGCCTGTGTTGCTTGTCTCATCAAGCTCCTAGATGTGGCAACACATAGTGGCAATTAACTTGGCTAAATCAATATTATCACAAGAGAAATAAAGAATTACAGGATCAAGTGCAAAAGTGTTTTGTCACATGTCGACCCACATTTTTCACATGGAAACAAATACAGTATAAGGACACACCCATACTGTAGCAATATAAAGATTACAGAAGCTAAACTGTAAGAAATGGGAGCAAAGAAACACATTTACCTTAACAGAGACTGACTCTTTCCCTATCTTTAGAGAGTCTTTTAAACAGTTGTGGCTTTGAGAGGAAAAGAAGAAAAGAAACAGCTGGAGTCTAATCAGTTTTTTAAAAAGAAATGTGCCTGGTGTTACCCAAAATGTCAGCAGCACAACACAATAACACGTTTTTCACGCAATGCGAAAGAGAAAGTCAGCGAAAGCAAATTAGATGCTGGGGGTTTTATTTGCTGCAACTGTAATGATCCATGTTGGAGAAAAATGAAGCATAAATCAAAGAGACCTCTCGCTAAAGACGATGGGAAATTAAATTGGGTAATGGAGTGCGGGAATAAACTTAGGAAAGCTGGCGTCGAGTTTCACCATGCAGGCCCAACTTGTGACATCTCGCTGTGAGGCTGAAATGATTCTCTTGAGTTTCCTCTTTCAATTAACAAAACTCAGCCAAATCAAGTGTGTCTGGCTGTGTAGGTCAATGTAAGTAAATGTGCCTAGTTTATTACAAGAGTAGTCAGTTAAGTGTCCAAATGTGAAATCCTGGTTATTAAATGCTCATATGAAGTTTTCCATATGATCCCAGTAATATTTGCTGTTATCCTGCAGTTATTTTTATTGCAATCATAACTATTCTAATTATCTGCTTCCCACCCCGCCTTCTCTTTCATCTGTTTCTATTTGTGGCTCTCTCTGCTTTGAGTGTTTTTGTATTTAGTGTTTAGTCAGACTGGTTGCTGTTTGGGGTGTTTTATCTATGTGATCTGCAGCACACTGTTGTTTTATAACTGGGATGGATAGATATATTGCAGATAACTGTAATTTAGTTATTTATGATCAGCATTTCAAGTATCAACAATAACATTCTGCTTGAGACAAATAACGTCACATTTCCATTTATTCGTAATTGGCTTTATATATTAGATATCCACAATTTGTGGATGTTGTTCTTGTGCGATTTGGGTTGGTTTAATGCAGGTTTTTATGTTTTGGATTTGCCTCAGCCTTTTTTTGTTTGTTTGTTTGTTTGTTTTGAGCTTCTTGAAATACTTACTTAGACTTAGATATACTTTGTTAATCCCAAATTGGAAAATTTAGTTGTTACAGCAGCAGATTATTCAGTCATAGCAAACACAGCCACACATTTGTATAGAAAAATATACTAAACATGTACAGTATAAATTCAATATAAAAATATACCAAGAATATATATTAGAAAAAAAATAAAATATAAAAATATAAATACAAACCAAGAGAGAAAACCAAAAATAAATAAATAAATAAACCCAGAAAATATAAACCGAAAACAACAATGCACGTATACAAAAAGACTGTACATGTTGCCAGTTGTTCAGAGGCAATGAGAAAGATTAATAAATAGTGCAGAATTTCCATTTTATTTACTGCGCAAACATTCAAGTTTTAAAGTGACTAGTTGTACAGAATTATTGCTTTGGAAGGAAAGATTTCCTGAATTGGTCCTTGACAGTTGAACACTACAGCAATGGTAGTACTGGACAGTAGACTACTGTGTCTGGTTTTATACTAAACTTCGACATGTATGACAAATGATTTATCTTCTTCCTTTCGAAAGCCTCCGAAATAGATGCCTCACTTCTAAATCTAAATAGAGGCTTCTTATTGTCTTCTTCCTCTTCTTCTTCTACCCTGGAAATGTGATGAATTCAGCGCATGTTTCTCGAACATGTGAAGAGTTCCAGGTTTTGCACATTAACACTTCTGTATGGCTCGCCAGTCCTCATTGTTTTTATTTACTTGCACATTTGCAGCTCCAGGCTGCCTTTAATGATTTCAGAGACAAAATGAGACAGCCGCTAACAATGGTCCCACGAGTCTCTTCTCCACAATGAGCGTGATGTCATCCACAAAACAATCTGACATCTGAGAAGAAACCAGAGCCTCACTGCTGTCTCAAGGAGAAACCATGAGGTCTGAATGTGTAAAAACATATAACTTGCAGCAACTCTCCGAGTCATAATTTGAGAATTAATTTTGCGTGATACTGTGGTTTTCATTAAAGGAAACTAATTAAAGAGACACAAAAACAGGAGTAACTTCCTCTTGTTCCTCTGCTGAAGGTGTTTTTTCTTGTCTGACAGGTTTCCTTCCTGGTGCACCTGCGTCTTGGGTCATGGGAGGAAGCAGAGAGGAATGAGAAAAACACTGCCTGCATCGTCTCCCTGCAGTTTAATCTTCATTTAATGTATTTTTGCAGCCAACTGCTAACTGTTAATATTATTGCTCTGCAGCAGCAGCATTTGCAACATTACTGCAGCCTAAGGCGCTGAGCGTGGTGGAAATACAGACGGTTGTTTGACAGGATTAATCCAAACCAAGAGGGAGGTGATGCGGGATGATTATCTGGAGTGAGAAGGATGACAGCAGGTCCCAGACGGTCACCAGACATCTCCTGACTTAGCGTTTTGTCAGCTTGAAGGGACACGCTGCCAACACTCTGTGTCTTTGTGTGTGTGTTTGTGTGTGTGTGTGTGTGTGTGTGCACGTCTGTCATTTTAAATTCAAGTCTAATTATATCTTATTAATTCTGGTGATTTGTGTGCTTGTCTGCCTTTATCATACACACAAAGAATGCAATGACAGACACACATGAAGGTGGAAGTTTTGCAACTTTGACAAACCATGAAACAGAGTCAGACGTGCTGATAGATATGGAGCACAGTGCAGTTGCCTTTTTTTTTTTTTTTTTAACTGAGTTTTGGATAGGGGTTAAGGACCGTAGAATCTAGAGCTTCCTGTCTAAACCTATTTTCACCAGAGCTAGAAGCTACTGTGTAAAACCTCTTTGCAATCCCTGTAAAATCAGACAAATTAAACACCTACTCAAGTTTAAATGAAAGCAGATTTGAGAGCATGAAGGTCTTGGTGTCTTTTAAAGAGTACAATCTTAAATTTTATTCCCTAGCAAAATCTAATATAGTTGCTTTTGGCTTTGAGTAATGGAAGTCTTAACACATTAAAAAATAAGATTTTTGTGATTTTCAGCTTATTTTTATTCGCCAAACAGATGCCTTCATATGACAATTAATGGATGTTTTGAGGTAAAAAATGTTTATAATAATGCATTATAAAAATGATAATAATACCACCTTAAAGGATATATTGGTAATATTCATACGCAGACATATGCAAGTAATACATCCACAGAGTTTTTAGAAAGGTGCGGAACAGAAATACTCCCCCAAAATAAGTAAATAAATACATAAATACACAAAACAGATTAGAATAATAGAATAAAATATGTTTTGTCAGGTTCAAATGATTTGTTTTGTTTACCTGCCTACAATGGCCAATAGTATAACAACATTGATACCATGTGTCTCTGTTTGTTTTCTGTGGTGATGGTTTGAACATGACTACAGATCCTCTAAATGAATATTTCACACCAATCTTCTAGGTATATTTTAAGGTATCTGCAACTTTTCCACCTTTTCACCCCAGATGAGTTTGCATCCCTGGTTTGTGCATGTTTGGGCGAGTGTTTAACAACATAAAGTGCAAATACATGTTCTGTGGGTGGCATTCCTCAAGGTAAGTGCATGTGAAATCAGACTGTACATTATTTGAACTCTTGTATTTGCAGGATGAAAGATGGATAACAAAAGAATAAACTGAGGTGCTGTGCAGGAGTGGGAAGACTCAATGAATATCCATCACTCTGCTCAGGGTTGATTGGTCATGCCTGAGGATGAGGAAAGATGGACTGTCACTTTCCACGGAGGAGAAATGTCTTTGTGTGAGGGAGGGGGGCACTGGCAGCACGCCAACAAGCCAGCAGAGGCTGAGACGAGTACTGAGCCTCTTTTGTTTGGAGCTGGCTGTGCCCGCATCTATGAAATGCTCTTTAGACACACAGTGGTCTTCTTCACTGTGATCCTGCACCATCACAGAGAAGAGGCCTTTGTTCCTGCCTGGCATCGGCACATCTGCTTGGAAACCTTGACTCTGCTCGGCCACTGTCACTGGCTTCGTTTGCAGAGGGAGTCTCTGAACCAGATACCAGCTGAGCGCTGAAGCCACTGCTGCCAAATGTCTCATGCCATGTTATTTCCGGCAGCAGTGCCCCAGCTACCCGTCTGCCTCTTCTTGGGCTCATGGGACGTAGATGGGAGTCAGTTGGGCTTCCTCAGAGATGACGACTGTCTCTTAAATAATTCAGCACAGCCACAGAAAGCTTGGAGCAGTAAAGGACAGAGGCACCCAGTGAGCAAAACCTACTGTATCTAGCAGCAATTCAACCCAGTCTCCTTTCACAGTTCTGTGTAGTTTTTGTAAGAGCATCTGTGTGTGTGTGTGTGTGTGTGTGTGTGTGTGTGTGTGTGTGTGTGTGTGTGTGTGTGTGTGTGTGTGTGTGTGTGTTTGTGTTTGTGCAGTGCTAAAGAAAGTTAAAAGTTGAAGACTTTTAAGATGAAATATACTTTAGTTTGCCCAAGTAACTTAATATGAATACCTGCACTTTCACATGGAACGGAATGTCTGTGGAAACACTCATACCAGAGTGCCAATACATAAAATATATATATAAAAATGGTTCAAGTATAAACATAAACCAAATAATTCAGGGTTCATCCCACACGGTACACAGAATTTAACATTTTGCTCTCTGTATACTGAGGAATTTAAAGGATTGTTTATATTCTTACTTGTGCAAACCTGATGTTAAGCACAGGCAGTGTTGCACATACAGTCAGCAGGGGGAACTCAGTCAAAGTGCATGACCTGGACTCCTGCTGCAGTCATGGTTGGAAAGTAAAAGAGGAAAATAAGAGAATTTAAAAAAATTTCTAAATACAAAATGCAGAACTAATGCGACCCGACTGCTCTCCAGCTCTGAATAGTTAATGTGTTTGTTTTGAATGGAGGTGTGTTAGTGCAGGATGTGATAATCATTAAGTTTCTGTGTGTGTGTGTGTGTGTGTGTGTGTGTGTGTGTTTGCCTGTTATTTGTATTTGGATATGCCTCAGCTGCCCCATGCCTGCTATAATGGTTAAGAGAGCAATGCAGCCAAACAGTCAGCAATTAATCAAAATTTATTGTATTTGTGCTCAAAAGGCTCAATGTGCTGTGCAAAAATGAGGAGCGGACACAGAGAAAGAGAGGCAGGAAATGGAGCAAGGGAGTAAACAAACTAACAGTGTCGAAGGTGGAGGAATTAACAATAGCTGAATGCAGAACAACATGCTGTTGTTTGCAGGTGAAGATATGTGACTGGAATCTGAAACGACGTGTTTACAGCATAAACCTACTCATTGACCCTGCTGCAGTTTGTTGTGTTTGTGTTTTTGATTTTATGTGATGTTAATGGTTTTTCTTTTTCCAGTTTCTGTACTGATTATATCAGAGAGGAAATGGCCTCAGCTGCACCTGCATGTTGAATTATTTTCTCAAAGCGTGTAGTGCTGTTTAAAGAAAGGGCTTGATATTTTTGGAAATCTCTCATTTGCTTTCCTGCCAAGTGCTGCAGGAAAAGATTAATACCACTCTCACATCTGTACAATGAATATGAAGCAACATCATCCAAACCTGTTAGCTGAGCTTCAAATAGTTCCACATGACACTACAATATGGCAGTGCAAAAGAGTGTATTTAACATCAAAACAAAAACAGAACAGTGAGGTTGATTCTTCGTAAGAGATTAAGATTTTGTTAAAAGTAAAATCTGTCAATAGTTGCACT
>JAQLOL010000005.1:15492814-15507480 GCA_029783665.1 Naso thynnoides | reverse complement strand
CAAAGTGCTGATAAGTTGCTAAATAGCAGCAGTATTTTGGTAACATGTTGGTCTTCCATAACAGCAACTCCGTCAGCAGGTCACGTCTAGATTGCTCCACAAGTCTCCATGGATACAACTTACTGTTTACCGTCGCACAGTGTCGACAAGAAATTGCGGTTTTCCCGTCCACATATGACTGCTGAAACTGGACATTTCAAAAAAGTTACAAAAAGCTCTGGTTTTAGGAGCCCACAACTGCGTTTACGTGTGGATGAAAGGCCAAACCGTGCAGAGAAACACACGGTTTCAAAAATACCTGCGTTCGTGTGGATAGCCCCTTACATTATTGCTTGTTCTGTCTGTTCAAAAAAAGCAAAAAATACAGTTTGGACACTTGCTCATTATTCGTAAACTGAAACAAGGATATGAATTTATCAATTTTGGGAAATAAGTGTATGCCAGACTTGGTGTGGTTGTACATGTACTGTTAAGAAATAAAAAGTCCAAGAAAAGTTTCATGGAGCCATGACTAAAGCGCAATGAGAAAAGCACCGATCACCTGTGAGACAACCCATTATTACATGTGGCTAGATGTAAAGTTATCCAATCCGACAATTTGGAAACTCTGAAAATGCAGAATATAAAAAGCCTTTGTAAGCTTTAACTCGTTTCTCACTTTTTATTTGTGAGTTGAAGGAGTAAGTGTTTTCGAGAACATTTTCCTTCAAGATCTGTACACATTAATGGATGCACAAAGCTCGTCCCGGGGCGCCATCATGGCTGAAATCTCATAACGCAATAATTCCCCTGAAACCAATGTTTTTCATGGTTGACAGGCAGCAGGCATTTAGATTTGGAAAGCTTACGTCCCATATTTTTTTCAGTCATATCTCCAGGAAGCAATCTGGGTCCAGCACTGGCCTAGTTCTCTAGCTCTATTTTGGGCAACACTTAAAAAGTATTAAAAAGAGGAGAACAATGCATTTTTTGAGTGGCAGCATTATGAAATACTCTCGCAGATGAGAGCCACATCTGTCCAAAGTGTTGTGGGAGAGGACTGGAGCGACATCAATCATGTGAATGCAGACTGTGATACTGATCAGTCGTCAAGTGATGCACACAGAGAGTAAATAGAGTTTTATGACGTTACAGCCTCTTTATGTTGCATCTGTAATTTCTCTGTATCTTCATCATTTCCTAAATGTAGAGTTTTTGTTCATGTGTGAGTACTAGGTAGCTACTTAAATTGACATAATTTTAAACTGCACTTTGTTCATCTTTAGACTTTTGAGTGATTTTAAGTCCCCACTGGACACCTACTTTCCAGGAAATCCTCAAGCGGTTTTAATCATACTGACCTTTAAAATAGTAGCACAGTCTATCCATTGCTTTGTGTTTTAGTCAGCTCAGTGTAAGGATAGAAAGACCTAAAAATACCTTTCAATATGTTTAATATTCTGATAACATTTTCAGTATCTAAAGTGGCTACACAAGAACAAATTCCTTTGATGTCAAACTCAATTTCAACAACTCAGTCCATTCAAAATCAGTCAGAAGCCCCACAAAAAGATTTAGATAAGAGAGAAGTAAAACAAGGGTGCACATTAATCTTATTTTCATTCCAGCTATAGAGAGCAGATGCATCTGCCCAATTCCTTAAGACAGAAGTAAGTGTCCCAAATAATAGCTATGGGAAAAAAGATTTTACAAATTCAAATGCAGATACTAGAGAAGGCCGCCATATTGACTTCTCTGACTTTCAAGTTAAAAGCCAGAGTGGACGTCCCTATCCTCCAACGCTTTGATGTGATCAAGATGGATTCAACTTTGCCTCAGTACACAAAAATCAGAATTGCTCTGCTAATGGCCACTATCAAAACCAACACAACTGCTTTGTTTTTTGCTGAAGAATATCATATGTAAATTTGGACTGATTTAATTTAGTATTATCATGAGCAATCTTCTTTATTAGTGCTCGCGTGATAAATGGAAAATCAAATATTTTGAATGTGCAGAAGGTGTTGCAAATTTCATGTGCAAATGCAATCATCCATCCTGTCACCTTTCTCCCAACATCCACAGCAACAATGCCAACTAATCACACACCACTGTGAGTCATTCTGCCACAGAGAAAAAAATAAAAAAGTAAAAAAATAAAAAAGCACTCACAGGCTTTTTGCCAGAAGTAGTGAAAGGATGAATCATCAAGAAGCTTTAAGCTACAAGAAGGGAACACTTTCAAACACAGCCCTGTCTATCGATGTTAAAGCTCGAAGCTGTTGTCTGGAGTTTGCAGGGAGAGAGTCACGCTCTGTGTCTAAAAGGAAAAAAAGTTCTCTAAATCCATTTCAAAGACGAGGCCAGACAGTGACGGAAAAAAAGTAATGAATATTTTACAGGCAGGGAGTGCAGAGCTGCACTCCAGGTGACACCCACATTTATAGAGCTTATCAGAAACCCATCACCGATTGAGCATGGCCAAGGAAAAGTCATGTGTCTGATTGTTTATCAGCAGCCTGCTGTTGGGATCCCACACGCTGCCACCATCAGGCCAATCACAGGACAATATGCTGCAAATTGGGCCTTTAATGTCCCTTTTTAAACTGAGTGTCGCTTTTGAAGTTTGGCTATGAATATCTTAGCAATGGGTGATATGAGGAGGCTGCATGCTGTAATATTGTACTGGTTCCCTGTAGAGAGGCTGATGTGAATTTTCATAATGTTCACTGTTTAATACAGGATATATTAACCCTGCCTTTTTACACTCTGCTTGACATTATCACACATGCTATATATGTTGTGTTTCAGCCTGTGAAGCTCGTCATTTAAGCAAAATCATGTTTGTGTGATGCTATTGTAAATATTGTGCACTGGTTAATAAATGTGTCTATAAAACTTGGATCTTGACTAGAACGTAAAAAAAAGTTCTGTTGAATTATGGTGTTATATGTAATGGCAGTGGGATGTGAGTTTGCAAACGGATTTTTACAAGAAGCTAATTACACAAAATGTCCCTATTTTAAAATTTATCAAAGCTCGGGAAGGTAACACCTGGAAATCAAGCTAGCTGTAGCATAGAATTATACCCCGTTGACACCAAAATTAAATTGCCTACCTTAGCTTTAATATCTGTTAACATAGGCTATTGTATTTATGTGTATATTCAAAGTGTCCTGTTTTACACACATTCCTCTGTAACTGCTAGGCTACATGTTGGGCACTTACCAAACACAGTTAATCAGCAAGGTGATTTAAAATGAGTCTCTGTCTTGTGGTATTTGTTACGTATTTAGGTTGCATTGAGGCAAAACAGTAAAATTACCTGCTGTATGTAATACTGCAGTGCGGTGTTCCTTTAAAAAAATCATCAAATACATTCAATCAATTAATAAAGAGCAATTTATCACACTTTGGTGTCTAAAATTAAATAAAGTATTTAAAGAAAATAATAATAATCTTTCAAAAAGGATTTTTACAAATCTGACTTTAGATTACTGAAAAAAAGTCTGACCTATTCAATCCTGCAGACATGCAATCACAAATGTTTATATTATAAGCTGTAGTTATTTTGTAAGTATTAAACTCTCTGCACCCATTCCATCTACTAAAATTACATTAAGGCAAAGTTAATAACAGTTTTCCATCAGAGCAAATGCATTTTGTTGATTCCTCCTAATGCCTCTCCTTACACAGAGGAAGCGCTGCTGGTACTCCATGTTTTCATTTTGTCACTTCTAATCTCAGAGTATTTGGGTTTGCTCGTGTAATAACTGGCCTCTGGAGAGAAAATGCAATTTTATGAGGTGAAAAGGAAACCTCCTCAGGAAGGTAATGCGTTTGAACGCACATCAAAAGGAGAAAAAAGTGGAAGTGACAACATCTCTATACAGCTAGTGTGACTCGTGCTGTGCCAACCCTGCTTGTGAGGCAGTCCTTGAACAAGGGCGTTTTTTGATTCGGAGTGTATCTTGTGTGTGTGTGTGTGTGTGTGTGTGTGAGAGAGAGAGAGAGAGAGAGCTTTCCACTGCTCAAGGTGCCTGCCAATTGAATGACTTTGCTGCGAGGGATTAACACTAACAGCAATCTCTTTATGAAATCTGTCCGTAGCTTTTGAAAAAAAAAAAAACTTAAATTATTTCCAAACACTGAACTTCCTGCAACCGTGTGCTTGCACACGCACACACGCAGTCCGTCCAAAGACTTTGCATGTGCTTGCATCATCATCCTTTTAATTGAGCCTCCTCTCCTCCGCCTGTCGCTGCACTTTTTACTCCTCTCATCTCTCCTCTTGTCTGTTTTTGTCTCTTCTCTTGTCTCCTCTTCGTCTCCCATCTCGTCTATGCTCTTCTCTCTGCTCTGCTGGTCTCCTCTTCTATTGCCTTTTCATTTGTTCTTCTCACCTCTTTTCTATTCTTTGCTGTTGTCTTCTCACTCTGCTGTTTCCTTGTCTTTCTCCTCTTCTCTCTTCATCTTTTGTCTTTTCTTTTTTCTGCTATTGTTGCGCACTTTTCTGCCCTTTTCACTTCTCCTCCTCTTCTCTTTCTCTTCTCCCACTCCACATTGTCATCCAGACAGCCAGTCACACACTCCACCTCTTCATGACAAAGCAGAACAATGAATGTACATTTATATAAACTAATTAGCATTTCAACTCGGCCTTGGATTTGCCTGTGCACAAGCACAGTACAAATAATCAATAGACACAATGCAGAGAGAAAAGAGAAGCATGGAGAAATCAATCTGGGCTCCAAGTCAAGGTGAGAAAGGTGCTTGCATGGTCGCTCATAAAATCAGCCGCTAGATGAAGTGTGGAGAAAGGAGACCGTCTTGGACCCAGAGGGCAGGCAGGACTCTGCGATATGAAATCACTGGTGTGGATCGATGGAGGGGCCAGATTCAGATGTGTATTGTATTTCTTACACCAATACTAATAATTAAGGGAAAGGTCATCTTTTAATGGTCTTGGGCTCGCCTGAGTTTTATTTTCTCTCGCTTTTTATGAAATTTGTCTGTGTGGGTGCAGTGTAAGACAGAAAAGGTTACAAAGGAGAAACGTGATAAACAAAAACAAAGACCATTCCTCAAGACATTGCAGAGGAATCAAACAGCTGCAGCCAAAGTAATGACTCAATTTTCTTGCATCTCTCACTTTACTTTGTTATTCTGCCCAATCTCAGGAGAGCATTAGTCACCTGTGTGTCAGCTGGAAGAAGTTTTAATACTTTTAAAAGAAAGATTTGAACTTTGTTTTTGCAGAAAATGATCACACACGTTGAACAGCCGACTACAAAAGGCAAACCGAGAAAGAGAAGAAGGGAGTTTCATTAAGATTTATTCATATGAAAATAATATAACAATAAGAACAAAAGACATATTTTTAACTGCGTCGTGTTCGGCGTAATTCCAAGGACTGTCCCTGAATAAAAAAAATAAATAAAACAATTTTGATTTGAATAACAGATGTAGGATTAGTCTGCTCTTTGAACACTCTGAATCACAAATTTGTTGAATTACTTTTGGATATGAGGGACTTCTGCAAATGAATGCAGTCATGCAAAATTACATTTATTTATTTTCACATCTAGTGTGGCATTCTATCAATACATATCTGTGAATATTTTAGTGATTTTTGCAGGTAACTCTTCAGGTAATGACTTTTTAAACAGAAAATAATAACAATAATAAAAAGACCCAGCCCATCTTCATTTTTACTAACTCACTAATAAGTAGCTGTCCCACTAAATACATAGTCGAGTGTATTTCTTGTAACATCATGTCCATCACAACATCACAACACCTATTCGGAATTCTATTCCACACACTAATCTCCTTTTTAAAGGTGCACTGAGTGACATTTTTCTGCCCCCTACAACATAATAACTGTGGCATAATTGTCTAATCTTGCCTGCACACTCTTCCCAGACTCCTCTTTCAGCTGGCATCACAAGACATTTCACCATCAAGCCCAGAACGCAAATAACAATGAAGTTTTATTATCTATAAGTTTATATGTATATATATTAGATATATTCCCTCCTATCATTTCTATTTCACTAGTTTCTGCTGTGATGTGACTCCTGCTTTCGTCACTGTAGCTCTGCCAGGGACACGTCAATGCTTTTTAATTTATTGGCTGCTATTAGAGGTCAAAACAAGTCATGTTTTGTTTAAAGGGATAGTTTGTTTTATGGTTCTTTTTTTGTGGGGTTGTATGAGGCACTTTTGCCTCGTCACTGTCCTACCTTCAGTAGATAATGGTCATCTTCTCCTCTGTAGTATTTCTGCACGTGCTACCAACAGCAACATGTTACACATTACCTGAAATATATATATATTCCTTTACTTGTACGCTACTTTTTTATAATTTTTGCCGCTTTACATTGCAGTCAGACAGGCGATTTCTTTAGGACATACCGTGGGTGTGGCTGCAGTTGTGCGTATGAATAGGTGGGTTCTTCTCATTCACAAAAATGTTTTTGTGCTCCCTTGAAGTGGTTTCTGACCTATGTGAAAAAGAAGTTAATGTGCAAATTGGGAAATGGAAACATATTTGCCAGAAAAGTTGTGACGTAGCGACACTGAACTTTGTTTACACTGGGTTGTTGCGGTTTCCCCATAATGCATGGCAACATGGCCGCTAGCGACAACAACAGATGCATGTGGACGGATGAAGAGACCAAAAATTGAAAGTAATTCCTGCAGACCTCTCTCTGTTGACAAGTTGTACGTTGCTAGGGCAACTGTTTGTTTTGTTTGGTTTGTAACCTTTACTTTTTTTACATTTTATTACAGCTATGCTATGGTATGTTGCCTATATCGTCATCTTCTGACAAAACTAGCGTAGTTTATCTGCTCCAATTTCTTGATGGAAATGCACTTAATTTGCATTTATTTTTTTGTGAACTTTCAAAAGATTCTCTTCACATTGAGATGGAAACCCGGCTACTGACTAGGCATAAGTGCCTCATACAACACTACATTAAAAAAATTAACTATCCCTTTAACATCCTGTTGAACCTTGAATAGGATGCAATTTAGTGCAGCTTGACCCAAAACGGTGGTTTAGGACAATGTGTTAATGTCTGATAAATGCTTTACGAGCTATAAGAGTATCATTGGTTCTCGCTGGCACGTACAGTACAGGAATGTGCTTCTGTGTAATTCTTGATTGTCAAACACTGACCTACCTGCCTGCCTGCCTACCGCTCCCTTGTGTTGGTGTCAGTAAAGTGCAGACAAACTGTGTTATTAACATGACAAAAGCAGGTCTGGCCCTGCAGCTCAGAGCTGGGTAATTAACGGGTAAAAAGGCTGATGTGCTTTAGGGCCATGAGAGGTAGCTGGCCTTGTACTTATTATGCTAAAGTGTCAGAATTACTCAAATGTGGGTGGAGCCGCTGACCAGAGGACAAGAAATGGCAGACTTGTCTGCCACTTAAAAGTTGACTTGATATATAGTCTGACTGCCATACTGATGAGTTGAGAGCACTAAAAATTACCTAACTGCTCATTAACATCAGGAAACCTACTTACATCACCTTCGTTCATACATAATTTAGCTCCAGTATTATATACCAAGACGGAAGTCTGAGAGTCTTTCCTCTGATGAAAGTGCACCTACTATAGATTCCTTTTGTATTTAAGAGTTCCCACTGTATAATTACCACATTGAGGTAATTGGTCCATTTGGTCCACTGTGCATGTGCTTAAGATTTCTGTGCTTCTTCTTCATTCTCTTGTATCATAGTAAGTTCTAGAAATTCACTCCATGCAGGGGATTTGGGCTGTGTGTGAGTGCAGATGTACAGTCCTCGGGCCACCTGCAAGAAAACAAATTTGACTCCAAACAACCCGGCAAAGCCCTGCTGAGGCATTGGAGAGCGGGTTTGTCTCCTCTTTTTGGTTCATGTAGAACAAATCCTTGAGTGTTATTCTCAGTAATATGATGCTGCTCTGTGGATCCCTCACAGCGGGCGTCTGCGTCAGTGCTGTGCCAGTTACACAGTTGTTTCGATCTTTTCGATGATCTCTATCATGGATTTGGAGGGGGACAGCAGAGAGCAGTCGTCCTGATCCCACAGGCTGCCGGGGCTGGAGTTCCCATCTGTGCTCAACTCGTCGTCCTCTTCCTCCTCACTCTCCTCCTCGCAGGACTCAAGGTAGTGCAGACCAAGTGCATTGATGCCGGAGTCCTCGGAGCTGGATGGAGAGGAGCAGTGGTCCATTTTGGGGCCTTTTATCTTATCCACCGGGGAGGGGTGTTTGTGTTCACTGTACACCTGCTGGACTGGCTGAACAGGTGCCGGTGCAGGTGTGTGTTGGGTTGGCGGTGCGGGCTTTGCCGATTGCCGTGGCTGAGCAGGATTTGGGGGAATCTGAGGTGTAGGGACAGCAGGTGGAGGAGGGGTGGGAGGATGAGGCGGTTCTGGTAAGGGAGGCGGGGGACGCTGCACGTAGCACATCTTTCCATTAATGCGTTTAACGATGTAGTCATCCACAAACAGATCCGCGATGACGCAGTACTTGGGTGACTCCAGGTGAGGTGGGGACTGGAAGCAGGGAGCGAGCTTCAGGAAGCGCTCAGCCAGAGAGACAGACAGGTCCATGGTGGTGCTGTACTCTGTCCCAGCAGGCGGCACTGCTGTGCTGGGCAGCTGGCACACATTGGTCATGGGTTGGTACACATACTTGCCTAAAAGGGGAGAAAAAAAGAGAAAATATTCTTACTGTTTAGATGGTAGTTACTGATAAAACAGCAGGCAAGTCAAATGTTTGATTTAAGCCAATATTTTAATATTAACCATGTATCAAATGTGTACGTGACAAGTGTTGTTTATTGTGATGAGCCCACAGAGAATTTTTTCACTGTACTCTGCAGTTCCCTCAGCTCTGAGGAGCACTGTAGCATCTTTCAGCTCATTCGTTTCACTTTTCAGGGCCACATCTTTGCTGTTCGGTTTACTTTCAGTGCTCTCATGTGCATCATTTTGGCTGCAGCAGAAAGCAGTTTTAAGTGGAAAAAAAAAGCTTTATCCCAAACTGTACTCTACCTGCTCACTGTGGAACAAGTGGACACACACAGTTAGAGTCTAGCAGGTGAAAATAGTGGAGTAAGGAGTCAGATCTCCCCTGATGGAGACCAAAAATGGAGCTAAAACAGAGTGAAAATCATAAGGTCACCCTAACCCTAGACAATAGTCATCTCTTTAGCAATGATGTTGCCACTTTAATAAAATGTGATTGATAAAAGGTTAAGGTAAAGGAAAAGCAGCTTCACTGTCATGATACAATGAATTGTAAAATGAAAATGCGAAGTTAGAGTGGAGGGTTTATCCTGAGCTGCTGCGACTGAACACACTGAAACACTGGGCCAGCCTGACCTAATGTGCCCAACTTACATGTTTTGATGGTGAAAGGAAACCCACACAGACATGGGGAAACAACCTGCATACTCCATTTAACTGCAAACTCCGTGCAAACTCCTACCCAAGCTGGGTATCGAACCCAGGACCTTCTTGATGTTAGACAAGCAGACCTAGATTCGAACCCAGGGCCTTCTTGCTTTAGGCAACAGTGCCAACCACTAAGCCACCATTGCCCTTTAAACCACATGGCTGCAATATTGATATAAGAGTTATTTGGTAAAAAATTTAGTGATACAGTCCTGAAATTTACAATATTCATATAATATTTCATTTATATTTTTTGCAACATTGTTTTTTCAAATGGAGAAAGACATCCAGCGCTTGCGTTTGTCAGTTTTAACAAAAGCACTTGTGACATTTCAAATGTGGATTGGACTTGCAATCAAACCACTTTGCAGAAAATACTAAGAAAAACAGTGTTTATCATTATTCAGCACAAAAATAGTGAGATATGATTTTTGGTCCACATTGCTCACACAGCCCTCATTTAATGACACTCACTATAAACACATGTATCCATTTAAATTCAACTGGTTCCCATTACATAAGACCTCACTGAATTCTGAATTTCCCTCAGGATCAATAAGGAAACTATCTATCCACTGTGACCCCTGTGGGTTTTAAACAAGGACAAAGTTTTCAGTAAAACCTAAAAGTCAGTTGAAAGGCATGAGTGACTAATTGTCGGTGACAACCTCTAGTTTGTCTTTTGTTGAAGGCTGCAACAGTTTTCTCATCACAGTGTATTTTGTGCTGCTCAAGGCAGAAATACCTGCCTGGCCACCACTATCTGAGGTGAAGCTACAGCCAGAGTGTAACATAATTTAAATTTCAGGACATCCAGACCAGTAGAGCAATCATTTCTGACCCTTGGAAACTGATGCAAGACTTAATACATAAATGATGAAATACTGTACAGGATTTAAGTCATACAACAACTTTTACAGCAGAGGAATCTTAACATGGTGCTGATTTACATCAGGATTACTAATACAAGAAATGAAAATGGTATAAAATGAATATAGTGTCATATAAAGCCTTAGTAAAAATAAAGGTTTTGCTCTGGGAAGTGACCACATTCACATACAAATGTTCAATCTGAGTTATGCCTCCCATTTTAGCAACTCGTGTACGAGTGGTGATTGTACAAAATGACTGCTTCCAAATGTTACTCATTGTTTGCAGCCCACTGCAACTCCAACTCTGCGCTGGGCTGCCTGAATAGTGCGGCTCAGATGTGTGTTTAACAGGCTCCCTGGAGAGAGAGAAACTACAGAAGATGACAGGCCTACGCATCACTTCCTCTCACTGTGTGTCCTTGTCTTTTGTTTCACCGGCTGTGGAACCAGCCAATCAAAATCTTTTCCCAGGTTACAATAAAAATATGAAACTACTTTAGAGTAGAGAGGAGGCCCTGTATTGCATTGCTTAATGAGATTGAGAGTTTGTAATTCCAGTAACGAGAGTAGTGAGATAAGTTTAGTTTTTTGAAGTGGGGTTGTATGAGGTACTCATCCACAGTCAGTGTTCGACACACAGTGGATGGCTGTCGGCAAACCCCCCTGTTTAGAGAAGCAGCAGGAGCACCAGTGTAGGAAGCTGTGCAATGAACTGCTGCGGACAGGGGCAAAAAAAAATATATTTCAGGCCCCAGAAAAAAGGCCCAGCTTAAAAAAAAATCAATATCAGTTCAATTATATGCTATATATATAAATTTTTTGAATCACTTTACCTTACAATCAGACAGCTTTTGTCCAATCGGGAACTGTTTTCCATAGCTTTTTCTCAAAGCCACCAGGCTCCTTTAACAAAATTTGTATTTTTAGGTGCTTGTCTTGTCTAACTTACACGTTAAAACACTAAAGATAGACAAAAACACAAACAAATTAACTAATTAAGGCTGTGGTTTTACCTTACAGGCTGTTCCTGTGAGGTAAAATTATGAGTTTTTGTGCAAGGAGTCTGCTGGTATGAAGAGTGTTTGATGGATATAGTGGCTTCAGTTATCCTTAAGAAAGGGTTGTCTGTTGGCAAGACAAAGGAGTGAAAATGTTCCAAATATACTGTGCACTTCAACTGACAGTAACTATAACATATTTTGATGCCGCCCTTGTCTACTGCAGCTCATTACAGCGTCCTGATGCTTTAGTCTGCTTCTCCAAATTAGGGGCAAGCTAATCCTTTAAGCAAATCAGCTGAACATTCATGTTTTACAAAAGTGGTTTACGAAATCCACATGACTAGCTCTTCATTAAAGCAGACAAAACTAATTCATTCAACCAGGAGAGGTGATTAAACTGACTGAAGCCTGACGTCTCTATACTTTGTAAACATTTATTTATTACCACAAAACACAGCAGCTAATGTCAATACAAAGGGGGAAGAGTAGCCTTCCGCTATTTAATGAGAGGAACTCAATGGTCCATGTTCAGACCGAGATGAGCCCATTCAGGCAGACAAGATGGCAGCAACAAATGAGAGCCAAAGCCATAGAAGGTAATGTGTTGACATTTACTTTTTAGCATATTACATCTAATTGCACCCATCCATCTGGAGTTTCAAATACCAAGAGCGACAGACAGACAACAAGCGGACAGACCTATGGAGCTAACCCTGCACCAACACTGGCTGTCTTCAGCAGCCTTGCATAAGGGAGACAGCCTGTCTGTCGATTACAAAGCATCTGCAGAATGCAGAGAGAGAGTTTGCACCAAGTTTAGAAATATCACTGTTTCCTTCAGTCCCAGAGGACGGTACGTTATATGTGAGATTTATCTCAGTTAGTCTGGCAAAAAGAGAAAAAGGAGAATTTTCCCGTCAAGCAAAACACAACCTTGTGTTTTCTCATATTAGAACTGCATACTGGAGTTCGATTATTACATATGCTATAGGTGGCGGTAGGTAATTACAGATTTGTGTTTTTCAGTCTCTATTCATGGCATGTAAAACTGCAAGAATAAGTCAAATAAAAAAATGAGCAACTATTTAATATGCTAAACTTTTGCAGCTTTTACCTTCTCAGTCACGAAGATGTGAAGCTTTTCTGTGTTAAACATTAAAGTCAACTGAATGCCTTTGAAGATAAGACTGGTGATCACTCAAAATAAAACATTTAAAGGCATCATCTAAGGCACTAATGGTGGGGATCCACAGGGGCTTTTTTGACGTGAGGGAACACACTGCTTACCAGCACCGGATGCTTGATGGGCGTGCCACTAGGTGATGGACAATATTTGATTCAACCAACATCAAGTCCAAACACCTCCTGACACAACCTGACTAAATGAATGCATCACTCGCTGGGCTGTCCTCAGTACCTGCTTGAGGATTTCAAAACGGGCAAACATTGCGGGTTGCTTGACTACTTTCTGTTATATCTTAAAAATAGTTCACTAAAATGTGTTTTTGAAAACATTTTAGGCAAGAAATAATTTATGTAGTAGTTGAACCTGCCTTTTTTTTAGATTGACATTGGCTAGTTTAAAAGTTTGGACCAGAATTGGCAGAGGCAGCGAGTCATGCTGGACACTTTTTTTTGCATAAAGTAGCCTAGACCTCTAATTTATGAAAATGCAGAGAAGCCAGCGTGACGCCTCATCTCTCAAAACACACCGCAGTGCTACCAGAATGCACTGCACAGCGTCCTACATAGACTATGAATGAGAAGTGCCAAAACCATGGAAACTGTGGATCTCCACCTCAAGAAACTCGCATTTCTCACTTTTTTGGCTTCTTTTCACATATGCTTCAAAGCACTTGTGGGGTTTTTGACCGCTGGTGGCACAATGGTGCAATGTTTGTGGTGGGTGCCAGTTGAGTCTGTCTCATGATCACATGCACGCCAACAGAGGCAACTTGTCCTCAGCAGCAGTGACAAAACAAAACTACAAGCTAGCAAACACATGGATGTCATTGATGGATGATATTAAATATTTTTAAAAGTGACTGAAAATGTTTTATGGGGGAGAAAATGCTTTTAACACATCTGACAGGTGGCGAGGAGACACAGACTTCTTTCTGGTGAGAAACGATGGTTATAACATAATGTCTGTTTACAAGAAAACCCAACAGGGCACCTTTAATTTTTAATTCCTGTCAAATTGTTGGTTGTGAGAAATGTCTTATTCTGTGAGTGCATCAACTAGACAGACAAGCTTTACTGTTCAGACTGTTCAGTAAGAAAAATACAAATACTAGCTGACAGCCAGTGAACACAGTCTATGCAGCTTTATTGATATTCAGTTGTACTGCAACCCTCTGTGTTGCCCAGCGCAGGAGCCCTCGCATGACAATGTCAGATCTGGGCTCTGTGTGTGTGTGTGTGTGTGTGTGTGTGTGTGTGTGCGTGTGTTTGTTTTTCCATGATAGGACCAGATGTCCAATCAAAGAAAGAAAAATAACTAAATTCTTCACACTGAGGAAATTTGCCATCCTTTATTTTTAGTTTAGGGATATGACATAGTTGTTTCTTGTAAGTATAAAGTTTGTGTCATATTTTTCTTACTGTCAACAAGTATCATTAAAGACTAAAGATAAAAATATTTTAGTTAATCTTTCAATAATTTTTGAAAGGCCCTGCCATCTAAACACCTGTTGAATAAAGTAGGCTTACAGATGTAAATCATTACATGTAGGCTGCATACAGATCAGTTCAAAATAAAACCTTAAAAAAAGCAAAAAATAAAACAGCAAATGCATATTGTGGAGGACTATTTTCTTTGGTGTAACGCACATTTAGTTGGCTATAAATATTTACAGCAGCAGGAAGTCGTATGTGGGATTGAATCAGTGCCCATGCTCATTTTCATGAAGGAACACGTCACATGGAGCAAGAATGTGGACTTTCATATCTTTTTGGCAGGCAAGTCTATGGCACAGAGCTTTATAGACATACATATATAGCTATATCTCGCCTTAGCTTCACAGAAAACACTCATTAGGAGGATCAAGTTGTTCATGGTCTTTCAAAAAAGTAGATGTGCAAATAGTAAAATATCACCAGATATTTAACCATTGTCAAAAGGAAATCCACCAAAAAATTCTACAAAGAGCTACAGGTGGTGTATTTTACTTTTTTGTTTTCCTTTTTGTTGTTTTGCGGCATATTTTGTTCCTTCTCCAGATAACTGGCCAAACAAGAAAGACGTGATGTCACACAACATTTCTATCCATGAAAAGTGCAAACTAGTGAATTTCCTAGTATTTGGTTCTTTACGTGATATTTAAGAAAAAATATTGCTATTGTATTAATAATGTATA
>JAQLOL010000005.1:15443534-15462788 GCA_029783665.1 Naso thynnoides | reverse complement strand
GTACATCATCAAGTTATAGTCAGTGTTCTGAATTTTTACAATGAATAAAAGATACTAGAAGGAAATGCTGATTTTCACAACATTTTATTCAAGAAACTACTTTTAGTTTCTTGCCTCAGTATTTGACAAAATATATTTGACTGTCGGAGAGCTGTTCCGGTTTGCGATCTCTCTGTGCACTTTTGGAGCCATGCCAACATTACTGTCCATTTTTTATTCCTTTGCTTTTCCACATTTATCCAACATCGTTGTAACTCGTGAGTTAGCGTTAATATGGCGTTACACTTCCATAAGAACAAACGAGTGATCGTCATGTAGTCCACGAGAAAAAAGGGAGGCAAGCGTCATGTGGCGCACCCTAGTGTAATTTAAGCATCAGTATAAATCACCACGAGACACTCTGATTGGTCGTGTCGAAGCACTCGAGATCAGTCTTGGTCTCAAACATAGCGGACTCAGGATTTTTAATCAGTACCAGTCAAGACCACAGCAGTTTGTTAACATAATTCCTGTGACAGGATGTAAAACTTTCTTCTTCAAATGCAGCTTACACGCAAGACATTTTTAATTTGATTTTTTGTTCTGTCACCGATGTTGACTGCCACCCTTTCCGCCCCTCCCTTCTCTTAAGTGGGAGCAGATTCATGGCGACGACATGAAGAGAAGCGTTGTGGTTGTTTTGGAGCAAAGATGTCCTTCAGTTTGTCTAAGTTTGGCTACTGTCCTGCGTAGCGGTGCACGACGCCCCACTTAAAGCACTGTTCAGGAGTCATTTTGACAGATTGAATTTGGACTTCAGTGTTTGTCTCTATTTCACCACGTCGTGATATCTAAACGACGAAATTTTATCTGAAAGTGAATGTGCAGTTAATTCAAGCAATGTGAGACTTAATCGAGCCTTCATGTTGCTTTGAAATCCTCCTCTTCGCTGCCTCTTTTCACTGTCCATTTGTCTTTAGTACTGTACTGGTCCAACAGCATCTCGCTACAAAAAGTGTTATTTTTTAAACCTTGTTCATGTGGGTTGAGATAGAAATTATAAAATGTTACGTCGGCCTTTGGTTTCTTAAAAAATGTAAATTAAGTGTGATGTAATTCACAGTTTTGTTGGTATAATGGTGGTGTTTGGCACCTTTTCAGTAATAAAACAACAACAAAAATGTAGAAAACAGCCTTTTTTCTTTTTTTTTTTTCAAATATTCTTTATTGCTCAGATCCAGGTTGCTCAGCAATACAGTTCACTCACAACTCAAAACAACAGCATGGCTGTTACCAGAAAGGCATGGATCCACGAGATGTACTAAAAATGGATCATATGTCTGTCCAGCGCACAGTCACCGATTACCTTGAGGTGTTTGGGGACCGTTTGGCCCGTGGGAAATGTAGGACTTGAGGGTTGTGACCTACTCAGGAAACAAAAGGAATCTCCTAAATGGTGAAATGCAGTTAAGAAATGGATCCATGTAAAACCACTACTGAGAGTCTAGTGCTATACATACTGGATCGCCTACAACAGTGTCATGCAATGCGTTGTGTTTTTTCATTTAACAACAAGACAGGACAAAAAAAAAAAAACACTGCTGTGGTTCTGCATACATCTGACCAGACTTGACAAAATCCTTCTTCAGCTAATCCATAATATTTGGATGGTTGTTGAATGCCCTCTTTTTATTCTATTCAGTCCCAAAGTCCGAATGAGTTTTATCAGCTTTCGTTCAATCAGACCTGGATACTCCGTCAACCGTCCGTCTTTGCACGTCACAGACTCCTTTTTGCCATTCTGATTCCCAAATCTGTTCAAAAAAAATCCTAGCTAGGATAATTTTCAACCACAATTTAACAGCTAATATTATTGGTAGTGATCTAAAAAGGAATGAATACTCATATTAAAGCAAAGAATCCCAGCTAATGCTCCAGACTACATTATTAAATCAGTGTAAATGACGAGAAAACCAGATCAACAGAAAACAAACGAGAAGAAAGCCTAAACTATCCAACCACCATGTGATATGACTAACAACACAGTACACCCTCAGTGATGTGTGTAATTGCGGTTTTCTGGTACTGAATATCAATGTCTAGCAACACCCCACAAAACCTAGCAACACCAAATCCTCGGAAGTAAATGAAAGAAAAGGTTACTATCATCTCAACAAGTTTCAGCCTCGGATCGCGGTCGGTCTTGCGGAGGTCTGAACGACCGCAGTGCTCTGCTGATGATGCCACAGTGAAACCGAACCGGCTCAGAGGGAAACCTGCACTTTACTGTGTATAAAGAGCCAAAAACACAAAAGAGACAGAGGTCTGAGGAGTCCTCTGCAATGCAAGAAAAGAGCCTCAACTTCAAAACTGCTCTAAAAAAGAAGCTACTCCCGACAGTCAAAAAAACAAACCATGAGTGACAAAACTATAACTTCCAGTGCTACTGTGTGAAAGCTGTTTTCTCCACGACGTCCGCCTACTACAGTGAAGAAGACCGCCACAGGAGTCATGCGCTCGAGAAGAAGCACCGTACTGCATTCGTGTGGGTAAGGTCAGGGCATTTTAATCAGGTCTGGTGAGCTTTCATCGTCATTAGTATGAGGTACTATACCGGCTGTGGGGAGGCTTGCTGAAACAGCCTCAGGCATTGTGTGAGTTTGATAGACCTTTTATGTTTTATTATATTATTTTAGCACTGCTAGTCTGTGTTCAATGGGACAAAATAAAGATCCACCTCATCTGATGACAAAAGTCTGCCCTCCAAAAAAACAAAAAACAAAAAAAATATCAGCTCTCGACAGTTAAAAGAACTCCAAAGACAAACACTAACTTTCACTACATTATTCATTTATTTAATCTTTTTGCCCTACATCGGTTTTTAGTAACTAAAGTCAGCCTTGGATTCTGAGAGGTAATTCTGAAATGTACAGCACAAAAAAAAAATTATAATAAATTGAAATTAATTCGGTAGATCGGTGAGAAATCATTCAGAGGTCAGGGAAGCTGCGACGCTCTGAACGCCTCCCACCGTCTCTCACAACGCAGGTGCGGACTGGTTAAGTGTTCTAGAGAGACAGAAAATGATGCATTTACGTGTGACTCTATTGTACATGTTTACAGATATACAGTTATCTTGTCGTACACAGTGACGTTTCAACGACTAGACTATAGAGTTCGTCCTACATTCTACAAAGAAGACTAGGGTTTTACACCATGTTCAAGAGTCCGGTCAGTGTGTTTTTGCAGCTTCGTGTTTTTTCTTCAAATCAACCCTAGAGTTTCACTGTTATCAAACAGAGCTGGCAAGATTGAGTTGGGTTGTTATAAAATTCTTTTTTTTTTCTCTTTTTCACAAGCGAATAAACTTTTTTTTTTTTTTTTCAGTCTAAAAAAATTACCTGGAGGTACAGTTGGGAAAAACAGGAGGTACGGTTGGTTAGTTTCTCGTTTAAATTTTTTCTAAGGATGCACCATAATGATTTTTTTCAGCCGATACTGATAATTAATTTTACATTTTTGTATTCTAAAAAGAAGTTGATAACCTGTATTTATGCACACCTGAGGGTATAAAATCATAAGCATGATTTAATTTCCCATAGCTCTGACCAAATCTTACTGACATCAGTACTGTTTCCACAACAACAAAAACAGCTTCTGACATGTTGATTTTCTTCACTGTGACTTTGTGGCCTATGGAGACAGGGAGGTGCCATGAATGTGTGTATTTTCTTTTAAAGGCACGCACATTTTTTATTCCTCGCTCACATTATATAAATTGAATGTGCATTTTTAATAAAATGGGGGCGTGAAATAGGAATAAAATGCACGCTCAATTTATAAAACGCACAACAGAAAACACACGTGCATTTTAAAAATAACAAACACCTCCATGTCACTTTCGGGGCTCTGAAGCATGCTAAGCTGTCACTGAAAGCATTTTGACTCCATATTATTGGTTAAAACTTCATTATCTGTACAATAAAAAATGACGTCTTATTTTGTAATATCGGGCCAATAATTATTGTGCATCCCTAAGTTTTTCTTTTCTCTCCTATCTTTGATGGTGAAATCAGTACACAACATCCACATTCAGAACCACTTCGGGCAGGTACGTAACCCCCTAGATCCTGCGCTTCGTTCCTTTCAAGCAAAGAAAGTCAACTTGGATATCATTTGACGTGTATCATTAAGAGGTTGTATGGCGTCCAGGCAGAGACAGTCCAACAGAGTTCACTACAGTTTACAAAGTTTCACTAGTCGGCTGGACCTGAAGAGTTTAGAGATTACTGTAGATCTTTTCTCTTGTTCTTTTTTTTTCATTAAAAAAGAAAATTAAAAACGCTCAAAATGATCAGTTAACAAGGCATACAAAATGTGGAAAAAAGGGGAAATGAAAGATTGGACTGAGGTACCCTGAAGCCTGAGGTAGATCACAATACTGACATGCGCACTGTTCACATCCTGACCAAACTTAATGCGGTGGTTCACCTTACTGTTCTCCTATTTTTTCAGGTTTTTCTTTATATTATTATTCATAGTCTAGTTTTCAAGAAAATAAACACTTCCCTTCAAAACAATATGGCAGTGTCCCACTGAGGAAAAAAAAGAAAAGGACTTTGTTTTCTTTTTGTTTCTTATCAATAGCTCTCATCACAAAATAGGAAAAAAATAGATTCATAAATATTACTCTCTCTTTTTATATATATATACACACACACACATGCACGCACGCACACACACATACACACACACGGAGGAAGCTGTGCGTATTGGCAATAACCTTGCGTCTGGAAGATGAAGCTGATGGGTTGATGTCTGAAAGGTGACAAATTAAGGCAACAAGCTTCCACGGTCTCCTAAGTAAAGCACAAAGGGGACACCAGGTCCTGCGTGTCCAGCGCGCTCGCTCGCTCGAGCGCTTGGCCAGCTCGCCAAAAGTCAAAACAGAAAGAGAGAAGGTCAAAAGGAAAAAAAAAAAGAGCGAGAGTGAGAATGACAATCTGCGTGTCTGTGCTTCTGGCCCGGCCTGCTGGACACGGCAGGGCTGGTGTTTTTTTTTTCTAAAAAGGCTGCATATCGTACATTCACAGCTGTCACGCCGTTTTAGAAAGCTCCCTGACAAGAGAGGGTTAAAGCCAAACGCGGCTGCGGTCACGTTTGCGGTTGTGTGTGTACCACAGGTCATACAGTGCCTCCCCATAAACCCCCCACACCCACCCACCCTCTAAACCCACCCACCCCAAAAAAAAGTTCCCTCACTGCCACTCCACACACCAAGAGTCTGCACCTTCCCAACCACACCCCGCCCTCTTTTGGGCCCCGGGCTCGCACCTCGAGACGCCCTCATGAGGTGGAGCGTGCAGTGGAACACATTCAAAATGCAAGCAAAGGTGCACCAATTATTTTTTGTTTTTTTTTTAAGATGTCAATTTAAAGAAAATGCCTTCAGAGACATCCTTTGATTTGTTTTACATCAGGACACGAGCATGAATGTGGATACAGTCTGCTGTGCAGCATGAGAGAGTGACACCAGTCTACTGGTTGAAAAAAATTAAATCAAATGAATCCCCCTGTTGCATTTAACCTCTGCTGAGCGAAAGTGGCAGTCAGTTCAATGTTATCAAAAGGCTACAGAAAAAAAGTGTTTTTTGACAACAAATTTTTCCATCCTATTAAAAAAAATATGGTGCCAGATGAGAGAGAGTGATGAGAAAGTGAAGCAGAAATTAGCAAAATAAAGGGAAAAAATAAGTGTAGCATCAGATATGAATGGTGAGAGACATTTCAAAGGGAAGTTGTCTTTTGCGTTGGCACACACACACACACAGGCTTGTTACAAAGACTCAGAACCATTCACCATATTTACTTATAGGGGTTTTTTCTATTTTTGATTTCAGTGGCCTATAATGTGAACAAACAAAGGAAACCGCTTTGTGTGGCTGTCGCAGCCCAATCAATCTCTGGAACAAGCAAAATATTAAAAACGCCACCGAGCCGTACTGTCATTCGGATAGAAAAATAACAGTGCATCCTCTCGGTGCGTATCAATATACTTTTCTACTCTGTATTAATACTGCTAAGGATATTTAATCTTGCAAATCTGAATATCATCTCAAACTCTTGTGAGAGAAGGTGTCCATTGTCACTCGCTCTCGTTCTAACCCAAAATATCAATCACAATGCCTCTTATACTCTCGTGTTAATATAGTTGCTTTATCCGCTTGTTAGGCCTATGTTAGTCCAACTTAAGAGATAACATTATGCAGGGCAACGTACTATTTTCCTCTTTACCTTTTTAACCGTGAAGACAACAGTTTCCACCTTTCTTTTAGATTTTTTTTTTTGGTCTTTTCATTGTGTTACATCAGTACGGTTTCTCCCACTCTATCTGCTCTCACAGGGCTGGCAGTGCCCTCAGCCTTTGGCTCTCACTTGTTTCCCCCCTAGTGAAGTTCTTTGGTTTTGATCGGTGCTGCTGGTCTGCCCTGCATGTCCCCCTTGGCCTTGGCCTTTGTCTGGGTAGGTCTCGGTCTGTTTGGGAGGGCTACATTCATTGGCTGGCGCCCGCTGGAGCCACCCCGCTGGTCACTTGGAGTGGTGCGGTGACACGGCGGCGCCATGCTGGTGCTTCTGTTCCTGCTGTTTGACATGCTGAATGATCTCCCGGATCTTCCTCTGTGCAGTCTGTTGGAGAGACGTTACATGCAGGATGAGCTGTTTATTGATGCCTGGCAAGAGGTCCGTTTGAACATAATGGACAAGGTGAAGGGAAGGAAAAGTGAAAGACCTCTTTAAATAGACCCTATAGCTACATAAAATGTATGAGGTACATATAACTCTGTAGGTAGACTGATAAAACTATGTGTAAGGTTTCTTAAAGGGTAATTTCAATTTTTTATGGGAGTATTTGTACTTTTACTTGAGTAAGCATGCAGTACTCTGCTGGCCAAGGTGAAAGAAAAACAGGCTGGTCTGGAAAGTGGGTAAAACTTCTGCTTTCTGAATTTGCGTATTTATGACGTGTGTGAGTATTTCTGTATCATAAAACAAAAATACATTTTTGCTAGCAGTAACTGTAACAAGTTGTCATCTTAAAGCAGTCATTTAATATAAACAAAGGTGTACCACAAACATGTTTTAAATAAATAATCATGAATTTAGTCTTTTTATCTCCTTTTAGGCAGTGTACGCCCATAGTCCGCTCACACAGAGGATAATCAGAATTTTTGTCTAAAAATAAAACATACGATAACAATAATAACAGTAAGTAGAAGAAGAATGTGGCATTTTTAGGGCCTTACGCCTTGTTTGTTAAGTACCTGGCTGGCAAAGAAATGCCCACTGATTTTCACAAAGACCTCGTCGTTCTCGTCTGGAGTTTGGTCCCGCGGTACGATGACCTCAGCACTCGTAAGGTTCTGCAGCTCGTTTACCTAGAAATAAATACATTTTTTTTAAAAAAGAGAATCTTGGGCTCTTAATCTGGCTTTGAGTTTCTAGCCTCACGTACAAAACACACTGACACACAGGCAAAGTATCGAATAATAAACTGTATGACATTCATACTATAATAAAATGAAACATAAAAGGTGCTGCTGTGGCATTACTAAAGATTCAGTTGTGTAAAAATGTTCTTTTGAGTCACTTTTTAGAACAAAGATTGTTGTTTAAGGAGAGCTATGATGCTTTTCCTTCTTTTCTGGACTATAAATGTTACAATTTCAGTTACTCATGTTAAACAATGCCAAAGAATCACTAAATGAGGTTCATGCATTCGGAAGTGAGGCTGTTTCGGTTGGCTCTGCACGCTGTGTTTCAGGAGGCTTTTTTAAACTCTGTTCCCATGTTACTTTGTCCTGTTGAAGAGTAAGACGTGCAAGCTGTAAGTAGCATTTTATCAGTGTCCCACTTGTGCTTATTTTGTGTCAGTAAAAGTGTTGTGAGGACAGCGGGGTGCGCAGGCGTGCATGAGGGAAAGGGGGAGGAGTAACCGACACAGATCGTTTTGAGAGAATGCAGATAATAGAAGGAAGACAGAGGGCATGAGTCCCAGTTTTCTGAAGATCTACAGACTTTATAGTTCAGTCAGTTGTGTCGGGCTACTCTACAGGAGTCCAAAATCAAAATCAAAGACCTGAAAATGAGGATAATACTTCCTCTCTAAAGATGTTTTCTGAGCCAAGACCAAATAAATATCTTCTAGGTGTGAAGTGGATAGAAAAAAAAATAAAAAGCCAAACAAAAAACAGCTTCTCTTATTTGGTGTTGCAGCTACATTTTTTATATTTTTAATATTTATGGCATTCACAACAGTAAAAATGCATATCTCTTACTCCAAAATGACTAAATGCAGTATAAAATTCACAAAGTGAAAGCAACATAAGATTATGCAGTTCATTCAAAGCATCAACTCACCGTTTTGCCGCCCTTGCCGATGACTCTGCCGGCTGCAGTTGAGGGAACCTTGATGTGCGTCTCCAGTTTGACCTCCTCCTTTGCTGTGAAGAAGTTCTCCTCTTTCAGCTTCCCAAATATCCGACCTTGGGCCTGAAATAAAGAAGAGAGAATAAGGCAAGCGGAGACTGGGGAAAATGGGGACACAGTCATCCACCACCTGTTAAATAATCAGGATTTCTTTCTTAAGTTTATTTGTCCGTTTTAAGCAGTTTCATACAATTTCAGCATGAAGTTATTTAGTTTTACCGAATGTTAATCTACACACCATAGACTTCATACCTTAAACTGAGCCTCTGGGGTTCCAGTAATGATAACCATCCTCTCAGTAACATCTGGGTTCTCAGCTGGGGCAATCTGACACACACAACACACACACACACACACACACACACACACACGGGTAATGGATACAAATAAGGAGAAAATTCGGCCAAAAACTGGTGATCTCTGGTTATTCAGTGCATGAATCCACTTAGTCTTTTACAAATGAAACGCCTTCGATTACGTTATGAGAATTCTCTGACCAGCTGTCCCGCCTCTGCAGATGGGGCTGGAGGGGCTTTCTGAAATGCTCAGCTCACTAGTCATCTCCTTTTTATTGTTTGTTTTTCACCATAAATAACTAACATCATCTGCGACAGTCCACGAAAAGCTCCTGACTCAACCATAATCTGCTGCCAACTCGCTCGGGGTGAAGCTTTAAAAAAAATGCATTGCACTTTCAACTCATGTTTGTGGACTCAGGGACAGTTTGACCACCTCTTTCCTCTTTCTGCCAACGGCGACAAACTCACCTTGATGGAGGCTCCAGCGAAGTGGGCAAGTTGTTTGATGTGCTGGCCCTTCTTGCCGATCAGGGCCCCGACTGCCTGAGTTGGAATAAAGAGGTAGACAACCTCCTGCTCTTGAGCCTGTTGCTGAACAAACAAGACACAGAAATACACATTCAGAGCATTTTTACTAAACTCTACCAATGATGGTGGCATCAAAACTGCTTAAAATAGCTGCTTTAAGTCTCCGCGGGTTTTCTTTTTGGGTAAACGTCCCACGTTGGCTGCGTCTGAACAGAATATTTTAGCTACCATGTGTTTTCATTTTTCTTAGCATGGTAACTCTCATGTAGTCGAGGTTTGTAAAGTGAATTTTTACGAGCCACACTAGGCTGAAAGTCCCCTTCCAGAAATATTTGTGGTGTTCTGGTGACTGCGTGATGGTACACAGGAATGTCAGACTCACTGTTCAACATAGAAGCCGACTGAGAGGTTGTCATTGTCTGTTATTTACGTCTCCCCCGCCATTCATTTATGTGTCCCTCTTTTTCTTTATACTGTGGCAGTTCTTCCCATGTACATCTTGTCTATATTATATACGTCACTTGCATAGAGAAACTTCCCTCCACACAACTGTTGCACCCAAAGTCTGAGGCTTTTGTGCTTCTCGAGTGAAAAAAAAAAAGGTTATAAATGCCCTCAACTATTTGAATAATTATCTAGCACCACACAAAAAGAAGAAATTAGTGGTTAAGGCTCTGATCACCAAGGCAACACTGGCTTTAGTGCAGATTTTAAGGGAACATACTGAGTGCTGGTGGGTGATGGCACTTGCTGGAGGAACCCCGTACAGGCCACTGAGATGTGAAGAGTGACTCTGAAAGTGAAGTGACAAGCAGACCCATCAGATGGCACACAGACACACACATTCACAGACACATGCATGGACACAACTGGAGTTCTTATTAGGGGGAACTTCAGGGCATAAACTCACAGTGAATCACACACTAACTTGCTTGACTAGGAAGCACGCAAACACATTCTCACACACTGTCTCACACCACTTTGGCTCGACCTTGTCAGGCAATGAGTGGAGACTTTGTTTAACAGACAAACTGACTCATCTCTGGAGAAGACAGGGGAATTCTGCTCGCTTCAAAATGTGTACAACATCATGCAGGAGGACCTGAGTCAACATGGTATTGTTTCTTCAGAAAGCACTTCAGGGGAAACCAGGTTTACCATGCTGTGTAAACAAGTCAAAGCTAATCCCAGCAGGAGCTGTGCATCACTGTGCCGGACGAGTAAAACCAACAGTGGAAGAGACGTTCCAAAAGACGCATTTTTTGAATCTTTTTCCCCACCTTTTATGGTTGTGTGCTGAGGTGGTTTGTTGAAGAAAAAAAGAGCGTACTTACTAAGAATGGGTTGTATCCTGCTGGTGCCACAGGGGGCACTGCACCGCGTGGTCCAGCAGCAGGGGGCAGCACCGGCAGACCAGAGGAGAAGATGCCCAGAGCGTTCAGGTTCAAGCCTGGGATCAGGTTAGCCTGTTGCTGCGTGCAGGACAAGAGGAGCAGATGCCATGAGTTAGAAACAGCATTAGGAGTCCGTTAAGGCTCATCATTTTTGTTTTTAATTTTTATAACAATATCATTGAAAGTTTTTCTTTTTTTTTAAGAAAGGCATAGATTTGAACTTAAATTTTACAAAACAAACCTTAGAAAATATTCTGCTAATAGAAGGTAAAGTGAAGAAAAACCCAAACGCAAATGACTCCTGCTAAGTAAGTACATCTTTCACCTGCTTTTTTGTCTTCTATGATTGGGGTTTTATGTTGTTTGGACAAAACGTGCACTTACTTTGAATGCCATTTGCACTCTGGAAAATGTTAAGATATTTTTCACTATTTTAGGTTAAGGTTACGGTAAACTTTATCATCCCAGAAGGGAAATTCGATTGGTCAAGGTGCATAAGAACAAAAAACAAATTTAAATACTTCTATAACAGCTGTGCAATGAAATACCTCCTTTAATCCCTGAGCAAAGTATGCAACACACAAAACAAGTGTACTCCAACTATGTGATACAGCTAGTATAAAATATCTCACATGACACACTCTTACACATCCACACATGTCCTCATCCATACTTACACACACCCACACACCCACACACACACACACAGATGCAAGGAGATCAGTGCCAAGCATTTGCCAAATTATTAATTGAATGGTTTATGAGGAAATAATCTGCAGGTTAAGTGTGGTTAAAGATAACCTCCAGGTGCAGCCCTTGTTGTGTAAACTGTTCCTTTAACACCACTAACTTCATAAAATAATTCTGTAACTTTTTTTGGTCTGTTTTCGTCACCCTCCAGTGATTTTTGCTGCTAAATGTTCCTGTAAGCGTTGAGAGAATTTTTCTTCCTCTTTAGCAAAACAACCTTTTAAAAACCCGCCCAACTTTCTGAAAAATGCAGGGTCACAAAGCAGAAAACAACTGCAGTTTTTTTTATTGAGCTCATGGAGAGTTTTTGGAGGTACGGGGTTTCCACAGGACAGTCTGCTGCTGTCAACACACGTCACAAACATTTCTCCCGTAAAGTCAAGTCAGCAATTCTGGTTTCATGGCCATCAAGAGACACGCGGTCTCCTTCCACTTCCTTGTTCCCAGAGAGCTTTGTGTAATATCCACAGTGTCACGCTAGATGGCCCTCACCGCTTGCTGTAGAGTCAAAGCTCAGCCCGACAGGTGCCAGAACTGCTTTCACCAGCCAGGACGATTTAACCGCATGCTGCGTGTTACTTCTTAATGATTTTTTTTTTGAGTCAATAATTGGACAATTAAAATATGGGAGAGCACTGGCAGCTCGAGTGGAAGCAGCAAAGAAAAAGCAGATACACGGCTGCTGGTTCTCAATCTTGCCACGAGTGCCTGCTGCTCATCATGAAGAGCATCATTACAGTGAATACGGTCACTTTATCAGCATCCGTCTCTGCATTACTGCGAGGCGGCGGGGAGGGCGCAGCGTGTGATATCATCGCCCTCTCTCTTCCTCTGAAGTTGACCTCTCTGCGCTGCAGCACTTGTGATGTCATCAGGGGCAGTGTGAAAGAGGAGCTGGGTGAGAGAGAGCGGCCTACAGATATCAGATGGATGCTGGGAAACGCAGTGTGTTACAGCAGGGACAGAAACCCACACAGCGGGGAAGAGAGCATGAGTCAGAGGCTCCGTACAGCCAGCACGTACACACACACACACACACACACACACACACACACATGTACGTGGACATGCTGTGCTCAAACAAGCGACTCACTGATGAGCCATTCAATGATCGTTTACTGTTATCCATTTACCAAGCAGACAACACACTCATTACTAATGCTGGTGGTAACATAAACTGAATGGGGAGGCGATGGTGGTTCGGTGTATATCATCACTCCTCTCCGCGGTTCACCTGTCAGTCTGTGTGAGTCAACCTGAGATCATAACCACACACACACACACACGTACACACACACTGGGATGAGGCCTGAAGACGGTAACCTTTAAGCTTGGCTTACATTTATAGCAGCAATGTCATTCTCGTAGGCTTCCCTCAGCTTCTTCATGATCTCCATCTCGGCTTTGCAACACGCCTCCAAGCTGCCCTTCACCGTGATGGTCCTCTCAGGGTTGTAAATGGTTAAGTCTTGTAATCTGCAGGAGAGATCACACACACACACACACATAGACTAAATATATGCATATGCCACTACAAATGCAGGCACGCTAATATTTTGCTCACATATTCTTTCAGAAGCTGGAGGTGACTTAGGAATGTTGCAATTCGATAATATTTCTATAAATCGTTCCACTGACATTAAAATTCCTTGCCATGGTAACAACCTGCAAGCATTTCCATCAGCTTACAACTTGGCCAGGTGCAAGTTAAATAAAAAGTGCATTTAAGCACATTACATGTGGGTTTAATTACACTGAGTGACAGACTGGTGGATTCCAGAAATCTTTTTGGTCTGATCTTCAGACACTTCAGTGTCCTGAAAATCCTTCAAAAAACACAAAACATGTTTTCAAAGATGACAAACTCACCGAGTGGTCGGTAGAGTCCACTGATGTTATGATACAAAAATCTTCACATAGTGTGCTTTACATTGAGTTTTACTTATGGAACTATTTTCAGCCGGCTACCTCGCAGCCATTTGTAAACTTCTGCGTGATTTTTTCGTCATGGGAGGTTGAAGGCTACCGTAGAAGAACAAACTCGTCCATCCATTTAGCTAAAAGTGTAAAGTTAGGCTAATGTTTGTTTTGCACAGCACTGCCAGTGATCAACAGAAAACTACAAACTTTCCAAAACAATATATCTTTCCGTTTCCAGTGGCGGAGGGATATCTAAACCTGTAGGCGATACCTCAATGGAACTCAATGGACTTTATAAAAAGACAAATAAAACTACTCAACAATTTTTGTATATCAGCGGACTCTACTGACCACTCGGTGAGTTTGTCATCTTTGAAAACAAGCACTTGTTGTGTTTTTTGAAGGATTCTGGAAATGCCTCTTTGAATCCATTGTGGAAACTAGCTGTGATGTCAGCAGTGAGCTCCAGCTGTCAGCACTGCACCGTTCATCATAAAAGTGATGTAGAACATTATATATGATCCTAATTTTAAGGCTTATTATGCAAAAAAATGAAATTCTCCTTTAAGTTGGAAATATCAGCACATTCAGGAATAATAACCTCCATGTTGACTTAAATTCTATGACGACTCGGCATCACATGATTACCAGCAGTCACTGCTGCTTGTAACCCTTCAAAGAGCTTGTTTGTATCTCTCAAGGTCAGGTTGTACATATAAGCACAGTGATGGACATACAGGTGAAATCTTCCATTCTTGCTTATTATTTGAAAAGAAGAGGCATTGGCGTCGGTAACACAGAGACTGGAGACGTTTAGCTTGATCTTATCATTTTGTGTAACAGCTAAACTCAACCTGTTTGAATATAAAACACTGTCAACCTTAACTAGGTTAAAAAAAATCACATTTTAGGAAAGCTGTCATGCTCACATGGATCTGGTATCATAATTTTTAACAAGTTTTATTACACAAATGAGAAACAGGTAGCCGAGAGGCTGTGCTAATGATAAAACCTTAAGTCTCTGATGCTGCATGTGAAGGACACTCACAAAGAATTTCACATCGATATTGAATGCACTGTTTTCCTCCCCTCTAAAGGACCCTCTATCTTCTCTCTTCCCTCCACTTTGTCTCTTTCTCAAGGCTCATTACGTCCTCAGAGCTCACGGAGACGAAGCAATTCATTAGCCCTAAATAAACCAAGGTTGGCGAGCATGGTCCGTTAAATGGGGTGTAACTGCCACCGCACTAATATCATGTCCCGGAGAAAAGAAGCTGTAATCAACTCTTCACATTTGTTCTCTAACAACTCAGTTAAGTGAGGCCACACGCTGGGAGGCTAATGAGCGCAGGACAGGTGAGGCGCCAAGAAATCTCCGCCTGTTATCTGTGCCACGGTTTAAAATTTGGTAAGGGGTGAAACTGTCTTTGGAAGTGTGATTGCTGCTGTTTCACTGTTATACAAGCGCTCGAGTCAAAGTGTACAAATACTCCAGTGTGTGCTTGTTTTCCTGAAGGTGCTAGTATGGCTTGTGGCAGAGCTGCAGGGCGCCGCAGGCGTGTGTGAGGCAGCGACTTACGAGGAGATGGTAATCTTGGTCCCTGTCTCCTCCTCAATCTTCTTCAGGTTGCGGCCCTCCTTCCCAATCAGCCGGCCAATAAGGCTGTTGTGGGCAAGCATTTTCAGAACAGGGAATTCCTCCGTCCTGCACACATCCACACACCCACAAACACAGGATAGATGATGGAAGATAAGTTCCGCTGAGTGTCACTGATGCTGTGTGAAGCGGAAAGCTGCACAGCTGGGGGAGCTGCTGTGTGCAAAAGGCAGAACTTTAAGGCACCAGCTTGTTATTAAGCGATGTAACGTGATGGCTTTTGGTTTTCACAGATTTACTCAGATTCGTTAAAGGAGAAGACAAGGAGTTTTTATATTTGAGCTCCAAAAACCTGGTGTGTTTCCTGCTGCAGGAAGACTCTCCACCAGTGTTTGGATGTAACTAGTTACATGTAACAAAATTAAGAAATTTTATTACAAAATAAACGTAGAGGTTACAGTTACTGGGAAAGAATGTGTAATCAAATTAGTTACTTTTGAAAATGTGAATGATTACAAAGGGCGTTACATCTGAATAGTTTTTGTTCAAAGCTTAGGCTAAATGTTGAATACCATTGATTTTGTTGCTCCGCATGTTTTCAATGTGCACAATGTCTTCTTTTGCCATTTTCAGTCAAGGCTGTTTAGTAAAGTTTGATGCTGTTCTGCTGCTTTTGATTGGTTCTCTTGTTTGAATTTGTAGCACCCCACGGCTGCCATTAACACTGCCTGGTTTAAACATTTGAAAATGGTTAACAGTTGAAAACATTTGTTAGAAATTTAGAAAAGTAATCAAATGTAATAAGATACAATTTTTGATAAAGTAAATGAAATAATTGCATTTATTACATTTTGACAAGGGTATGACCAACGACGTGCAACAAGTAGATCTCTTCTGCAAGAAGCAAAGCTAAAATACCTCTAGTAATGGGAAGTAAAAACGATGACCTGATTTGATTTTTTAAATTATATTTTAGGACTTTTCGTATCATCAATATTAAGAAAATTTGACAACTTTTGTTATTCTTGACTTCAAGTCCTCGTTATTAGTTATGTTTCCTGGAAAGAACCATGTAACTTTGCGGTAATTACAGACAAAATAATGACAGTGTTCAATTCACACACTTGCAATTATTTCATCCTAATTTTAAAAGTACTTAACAAGCTTCACTTCTTATATTCAGCACACAGCTGCTCAACTAGATATGCAAAGTGTAAAATTTTTAACAGGCAAGGACGCACTTTAACATGCAATACAAAAGATACAAGTGACAAAGCTCCTGATAATACTGCGACTTGTCCTCATCTGCATATTTAGAAAAAAAAATCTCATAATTTTTTTTAACCATGTGACATCTGGCTTGAATACCATCCTGGCTAACAAAAGATGAATAAGAATCAGATGTGGTCACAAAAAATTACTTTTTTTAATGTCAGGAGATTGGCATGAGAAACAAAAGTATGATGTCATCACAGCAAGATGTGAAAAATGCTACTTCGAGTGAATGCTAACTTCTGCCTGCATGCCCATATTTTTGTCCATATTTTTGTCTTATTCATTGTTAGAGTGCAGCATGATGCGTTCTAGGATGCATTCTGCAAGACTGTGTCTATTTCAATGGAAGCAAATGTCCTTAATTAAATCCAGCATATATAGGTCCATGCCCAACAGCACTGATGGTGTGCACAAATCGCCAGACAGTGCGATCACACTGTAATATAAGTAAAGGCACAAAGTGGTTATACATGTTAAAGGTTGGTGTTGCTGATCCAGCAGAAGCTCAAAGAGTTTAAAAGGTGCAAAAGGTTTCTTGTTAAAAGTGTCAAGCCCAATTAGACACGTTGGCCTCGTTTCTTAAATACTAAGCTGCGATCACGTGTTGGCCTATGTGCGTGCATTGCGTGCACTGTGTTTACTGTGTTAGTAGTCCAACAGAGAGAGAATGTACAGCGAGATTAAAAGGTGTACAGGCAGGTTAAAGGATAAGATTACAGCCCTGCAGACATTATGACTAATCTCCCCGAAGATGCTCTGCTGGAAGCGCAGCTGACTTTGTTTACTTGCATGTTTATGAATGCTACGTGCAGACTCACGTCTTGGTCTCGTTGGCCTCCTTCTGCATGATGTCCAGGATCATGCGACAGGCGGAGGAGCAGCCCTCGGGAGTTGAGTGGATGGTGATGGGTTTTTCTGCTGCACCGGCGTTTTCCTTCCGATGAATGTCCACCCTGAGAGACAGACAGACAGACAGAGAGACAGACAGAGATGGCACAGTATTGAGGACAGAGACAGAAGTGGCAGAAAGTAAAATCTGCTTGTCAAAGTTTGTCATATTGTGTCTGAAAAATAAAAGAACACTTTAAAGGAAACACAGAGAGGCAACAAGAGGCTATTAGTGACTTGGAGGGAGTTTTTTGAAAAATAAAAATATAAAACTTTAGTAAACATGTCATCTACCCTTGAATAATTTGGGCTTCTCATTTCAAAAGTTTTACGGAAAAAAACAACAACTTTGTGTTTGCTTTCTTGCATCATATCTCAGATAATTCGTCTTGGACATTTGGCCTGGATGCAGAGCCAGAATGCCTAAATGACTCAATCCTCAACAAAATAAGTGCAAAGCTGTCAGAATATTTAAATAACAAACAAACAAAACAAGAACCAGGCGATGTGAGAGAGCAGCTTACTTGGACTGTGTCTGTTTAGTGACATTCTTGATGGTGAGGCCCTCCTTGCCGATGATGGCTCCCACAAACTGAGTAGGCACGAGTATGCGCAGAGCTAAGTCGTGCTGTCTCGGGCGGGTAGCACCGTATTCTCCCGAGGGCCCGGGCTGAGAGGCGCCCTGGTCCCTGGATGACCGACCCCCACGTCGCGTGCGTGTGGGAGCCTGGTCGGGCGGAGCAGCATCCATGTCCACAATATATGACACCTTGAAGGAGTAGTCGTCGAACTGGTGTCCCGATAACTTCTCGATGGCTCTGAGGGGGAGGAGGAGCAGGAAGAGGTTGTATGAAACAATCACAAAATATTCTCACTGCCAATGTAACAAACTGTAATCATCAATTAATGAAAATGAGATCTTAGTATAACAGCTGTGTGATTGAAACAGTAATGCCTCTGATACACTTGCTTTTTACTTGTGTGGTACATGATGCCGCCTCATGTATCCCTCCATGGAGCTGTTGTGTACGTCACAACAAATTAACGTTAAGCATCTGCAAGATGTATTTAAGCAGATGAACATTCAGGACAGTTCCTACCTAATGAGGTAAATAAAGTAATAGGAGCACCAAACTTTGAAGAAATGACAACAAAATGGCATTTACACTTAACTGGCTGATTTTTCAAACTGTTAACATGTAAGAACAATTTGAGCCGCAGTAGCTTTTTCACGTCTTTTTCTTTTTTTCAAAGAAAGACTTCCATCCAAACTGAAATGTCAGAAGAAAAAGGCAACTGCCCCGTTTTTTTTCATCATCCTCTTTTTATTTGGCAGTGAACTAGACTACACATCACAACTTTAAGAGGTATTCTCAAAGATTTTCATTGAACTAATGTCTTTTAATTCACTAACTATCACAGAGTGAGGTAAAGCCATGCTGACTGAGCCTACGGCCCACTGATGAGAGCACTTGTATTTGCAGCATCGCCGAGTACTACGATCTGGGCGTCTGTGGTCACATTCAGCGATGTAGTGCGGGGTACACACTGGTACATGGAGTATACCCACTTATTTTTCAGTCTGCATTGAGTGCACCCACTTGTAAATCCCCTCTGACCCTATCTGTTGCAAATCAGCTATTTCAAAAGACTGTTTACAAAGAAACTACGGGCCCATGGACTACTTTGAAGGGTTTTTTTTGCATGTGTGGATGGACTAAAGAATAAGGAACACTTCACTCAAAATTCCTAATTATGTAATATTCTCACTTTATAGTCTGACTGTGGGCCAGTATTGATTGCAAAATCTGCACTTCTGTTCTGGCTAATGTCAATTTAATAATTGTTCTCCTTTACTAATTTAAGTCAAGTGACAATGTGCACATAGGCCTAGTACTGTCCCATTTTCTGAATGAAGTAAATATGCGAGAACAGTCTTACATGTCACTGTTTACAACACATCACTGTTTAAAAGGAGCGCTTTTTCTTTTCTGGATGGGCTGCTTTAAAAAAAAGTTGAGGGCATAAACTAAGAGTGTCCCCACTTCTCCAGAACCACTACATCGACGTTTACTCGCTAAATCAATGACGCCTTTACATCAGTCAGCACAGGCTGGTCTGCCTAGATGTAGGTGGA
>JAQLOL010000005.1:15425771-15437785 GCA_029783665.1 Naso thynnoides | reverse complement strand
GAATGAATGAATATCTCTTCCTCCAAGAGACTACAGCCGGCATATCGCGTGCTTATGCGTGAATTCACGAGATCTTGCGCGTCCTCGGTGTCCGGCGGAGCCGCACCGGTGCGCATCACAAACGGATCCTGTTTGAATTGGCGGGCGGCGGACTACGCCGTTGTTCCGGAGCGGAGCCGTTCTGCATCCAGTGTATTTTAGGGGTTAGTGTTAGCCTTTGTTAGCCTAGCCTGTAACTTAGCTACTTAGCTTCGACTATGCTTGCATCAATTACATAGCAGTTAAACAAACGAAGTAAGTGAATGATAACATCTATGTGACGGAGGTTGCCTGTTGCCTGGGCACATTCATGATCAGGCTACTGGTGGCACACAGTTGTTCCGGATTTTGGCATGCAACAGTTCGTGCAAAATGTCCGTATGTCCCGGGAGCCCTTCCAACACATCTGCGATCGGACCAGGGACGTCTTGGTGAAAAAGGACACAAATTACTGCTTGTATGTCCCAGTCCGAAAGCGGGTCGCGATTCCCATCTGGAAACTGGCTACCAGTAGTGAATACTGGACCATCAGCCATCTTTTCGGAGTAGGCCTGAGCACCATGTCCAATTGCATCCGTGAATTTTGCAATGCAGTCATCAGGGTGCTTCTTCCTGTACACATTACGATTCCTGATGCTACAAAGTTAATAGAAATGGCCACATTGTTCAATAACCATTGGAGAGTCCCACAGTGTGTCGGTGCAATAGATTGCAGCCACATTCCAATAATTGCACCAGAGGAATATCCTAGACACTACTACAACCGCAAAGGATGGCATTCCGTTGTTCTGCAAGCAGGTATGGATGGCAAAGGACCTTTTTGGGATGTGTGTGTTGGCTTTTCAGGGAGTGCGTGCAATGCTAGAGTTCTTTGTAAGTCACATTTGTGGGAAGTTTTAAGTGATGGACAGTTACTGGGGCAAAACAAATTGACCATCTCTGGCTGTGATGTTGGACATTACCTTATCGGTGACCTAGCCTACCCCATGCAGAAGTGGCTCATGAAATCCAGACACCGGCAGACTGACCCCTGAACAACACACCTACAACTACAGGCTGAGCAGTGCATGATCAGTTGTGGAAATGGCTTTTGGGAGATTAAAAGGACGATGGAGATGCCTCCTAAAAAGAAATGACTGCAAGCTGGGGCTGAGCAAGAAAATGGCACTGACCTGCTGTGTACTTCATAATATTTGTGAGGAACGTGGGGATAATTTCATTGAGGAGCTCACAGGCAGGCATGTAAACATTCAGGCTCCGGTCAAAGCATTACCTGAGTATGGCAGTCCAGAAGAGACTGACATTAGGGTAGCTTTGATGGAATATTTTAACCGTGGGGACAAGTGATTTCTTTTAAATTCTTTTTTTCTTTTTTTTCTTCGGACTGATGGCATTTTGTTGTTATATCTGATAAAACTGTCATAACATGTACAGTATTTCTGATTCCTCAAACATACTGAAGCAGACAGTCTGTTCTCAACTGTTAACTCTCGAAGTAGCTAAAACCCCAAGTAAGGCTGGGGGGAAAGCCATTTGATTAATATGGCATTTTCTTACATCCCTGCACTATATTTATAATATATATGTAGATACATGTCATGTGAGTATACTTCAATAACAAATAATAAACAAGGCCTGCAGAGCAGCTTGGTGTGAGGATAAGAAAAAAAGGAATCAGCCATAGAGAGACCTAAAACCTACAGATATGGGAGAAACCCAGAAATAGAGGAGAATTGTCCAGCATGATGACACTCACATAGATAAACAATTTGAACCCCTGCAAGGTTTACAGATGTTGACACACAGACCCAGCGTCATCCACGTAGCAACAAACACTCAGATGCAGACATAAACACATGAACATGCACGCAACATCTACAGAGAAAAGCAGCATGAAAGCCGGTGATTCACGGTCAGGAGACTGGTTTATGTGGTACCTGGTGCTTCAACTGGGCATCACTGTCTCTCTGTCTTTCACACACTCACACACACACACACACACATAAATACACAGACAAACAACTGACCTCCCACTGTAGATGAGGGGGAATGTTCCGGATCTGGATCTTCCGACTCCTGCAGAGATGAGAGACACAGACGGAGTGGATTTAACAGACCTGAACCACATACACACACATACACGCAAACTTGAGAGTTACAGTCATCTGTTGTTGTTTACAGAAACTTTTACACCTTCACCATATCAACAGCTGTGAAGCCGAGATGGCTTGACGATGACAGCTGAAAGTCGGAGCTGTGTTGTGTTCAGCAGTCAGTAGTTTATTACGTTCTGGAACACCCACAGCTCACTAACCGGTCCCACAAATTAAATGACTGTCGCAGAGTTGCCAAAGGAAATGTAGGTGTGCAGGTGAGGACGTGTAGTAGAAAGAAGTGACTCTTAGTAACACCTTCCTACGTTCTTATTAGTGTCACTATGAGCTGTTTAAGAGTGACAAAAAAGGCGGTAACAGAAACGGATTTTAATTAAATCGAGAATGATGACATGTCATTTAACAAATCCAAACTAGTTTGAAAGAGAATACCAAGAAACAACAAAGCAATTTGCATCATCTATCACTATGTCATAATTGTCAACGAAATTTGCCTTAGGTCCCAAAAGAAGTAACAATCTTTGAAAGTGTTTATAAACTGATTTATAAATCTAAATGTCTTGATGATAAAATTCACTTGGAAAGCTGGTGCTGAAGATAAAGTCACACGTGGTTAAAATGAACATGGTATCCGTATTGTCTACTTTACGTTTAAGTTAGTCATCTTATGCAGGATTAAGAGAAGCTTCCTTCATCAAAGTGAAGCAATCTGAGCATTCGTGGTTAAAAGTTTAGACAAGAGGACAAAAAAAGCCCTAACCAACCGGAAGAAAAAGATTTTTATTTATTCTTTGAAAATTTATTCATTTATTCTTTGACAATGTATCACTCCAGTTTTAGTTTCAGATTCATTTCTATTCTTCCTGGAAATCGTTTATGCTTTTGTGAGTTTGATTTTTGATTAACAAATAATAAGATCAAACCCTGCAACATCAAGATGATCAGGAACAAGCTCAGTGTCATTGCACTTTTTTTGTTCTTAAATCAAAAAATGTCAGCCATAGAGGATGTCCAGAGTTTCTATCATAGCCTCATCCTCTACTGTGAGTGTGTCAGCTCCAGTGGCAAAGCCACAACAACCACCCGGTGACCACAAGCTGTTAACAACTACATTAACGTGAAAGAGACCTGCTCCACAACGAGAAACGCTGATCTAAAAGGCAGAGAGAAAGGAGCATTTCAGCGCATAATCAGGAGGCATCACAGGAGTGATGGAAGAGGACAGAGCGTAGACGGAAAGAGGAGGAGGGCGATAATGAGAGATGGATCTAAGATCAGGAGGGTACTCCACAGGGGAAACATATTTCTCTGTTTAGGTTTTTTGCATCTTTCTCTCTGAACACATCCAGGAGCAAAATTTCGTGTCGAGAGGGAGGAGAGAACGAGAGGATGGAGCGGACAGCTGGATGTGAATGAATGAGTCTTTCTGATTGTGCTGCTCGAAAAAGAAAAACAAAAAGGAGAAACACTTTGCAGGGATTTGGAACAGCCCTCTTAGCCCTCTCTTCTCCTCTTTGCTGTCCATCTGAACTGTAAAAACTACAGCTAAAATATTTAGGAGTGACACCTTTAGATTGGAAAATATTGCATTCACGTGACATTAGTATCACTCTTGAACTTGAACGATTTTGTAAATCTTTATCAGTGGCTCAATATCAATAACACTTTAATATGAAAAACAACAGGAACACAAGTGAAGTCTGTTTTATCTCCTGTATGTGCACACTCATTACAGTGTACACAAAAGTCTAGAGGAAGAAAAACTAAAACTGACAATCCCCAGTGTGTGCTACCACACGATGCCTGCGAGCTTTCTGTCACTGTTGGTGGTTTAAAGTGAGAGGCTCGATGAAAGATCTCTCTTGGCAACCAGTATCCAAACAAGGGTAAACCGATAAAAAATCAGTCTGCACCACTAAAACACATCACCTTTCTAAACGTAGTAAACAACCTCCCTCTATCCAAAAAACAGCCAATAGCTGAAAAGTGTTTAAAGCCAACTGCAAACCTCAAAACAGCCCCAAACGCTGGCATCCCCGAGCTGCCGAATGTGCAAACTAAAGGCTCCTTTCATTCAGTGTTGTCTGCTTAAATAGCTTGTGGATTCAGAGGAACCCGTTCTCTATTGTGTTTTTGCTAATTGATCTGTCAACTGTGACCCTGATGTTGTGTTACAACTGCGGTACAGCAATGCCGTTCTCTGTGCTGTTAAAGTCAATAAGCAAATTAGATGATCCACCGTCAGGTGAGTTTATAAACTGTCAGCTTTCTTTATCATATACGCCCCGGTGTGTTTTCATCACTTTAACACGTAGATTCCTTTTTGTCTCACCTCTCGGGGTCCGAAGGTGGGTTAGTGAGGGCTTACTCTTTACATGTGTCTGCGTTCCGTGTGTGTTTTTAACCAATCATATCGCATTATGCTGGTCAGGTGACAAACGTTAAGCTATTTATGTACAGTAAATGTTAAAGTTTTTAACCAATCACATCGCATTATGAGGTGGCTGGTGTAGAGGTGTGGAATTTTCATGATTGTAAGATGCATCACAGTGCGAACGTGGAAGATTCTGCATCAACGCAGAGACGCGGCATAATTGGGAGTTTGCTGTCTAAACAAAACAATAGACTCACAAAATACTTTCCAATACTCATTTAGATGATAGAGCAAACACTAAGCGCCAGAGTATAAAACTAACTGCAATGTTTATCCACTAACATGCGCAGTCAATACTGACAACAGCTGAGACGTTTCAGCGCGAGCATAGCCGTTAGCTGGAATAACACTGTTAAGTCTTCAGATTTGACGCAGCAGGGTTAACGACTTTGCTCATTTTGAGCTGCTGCTACCAACTCATTGTCAGCACACGTTCACTTTCTCCTTTGTTGCAACTCTCTTCAATTTAGCAGCCAAAAGTTACTTCAGGCTAAATTCAAGTCCATTTTTAATTTGCCAGTGCACGATGTGAGCCCCACGTCACTGTGAGTCATGTATGCGCAAAGAGTTCCGCCATCTTGGACAGCTAGCTACGGCGTTACCACTTCAACAAATCTCATGTGGTCACTAAATGCTCATATTAAATGTTACAGATACTTTTTCTAAGATTCTCAACTATATTTATGGTAATATTACAAGTTGATTTAGCGACAAAGGTATGGTTTATTGTAAACTGGATTGTTGATGAGTAATTTATTTGCCAGTTACGTAAGCTGAAGTAGTGTTAGCGACTAATGTTATGCTAGCATCTTTGCCTGGCGCTAGCTGACTAGCCATTTCAAGTTAATATTATTACACAGGCCATCGCTAGTGCCAGGGCTGGCTAGCGCTAGCCACTATGTAGTTATGATGTAGTTTTAAAACATTTGGTCTGATTTAGACCCTCAAACTCAGACTGTGGCATGAAACTCAGATTGTGACATGATTTGTCCAGGTGGTGTAGCCATAGCTAGCTGTCCAAGATGGCAGATATTTTCTCACATGTTCGACTCACATTGACGCAGGACTCACATCAGGTAGCCCACTGACAACATTCTCCTTTTGAGACAACAAGATGCTCGTCTTCTTTGTTGGTTTTACTGGCGGACTGAAAGCCACATTGTTCCCACTGTGTCAGTGTAAACAACATCATTCTGGGGGCGAGACATATGTGGCGTTAGCTTATGTCTGTTTAAGCAGGACTTCTTTTCTGTTTTGCTCTGTGTAGCATACACGTGTTTTAAAGGCAACCTGCTCGTCTGTCATTCTGAAATACACAAAGGAAGCTCCAGAATGGACATCTATTGGAAAAAGTGACAGTGCTTTCAGACAGTTCTTCAAGGTCTCATTTTCAGCATGGCTGCAGCCGCTGGCTGACCATTGGATCCCTGCTTTTTGTCTGTCTGCCCACAACACACCACCCTGCAACACAAATGACTGTCTGTGGATGGTGTTTATGTCTGACATCAGCTTTACGTCCTCAGGTCATACATGTTATAATCATGGAATAACCATCGTCTGCTAATGTGCTTGTTTGCATTTGAGGTAAACCCAGTGCCCATCCTCAGCTCCTCCTTTACCAAAGTCCAAACTGAGCTGCAGCAGAAGATACAGACTGAATTCAATGGTCACTTAATGTTTGTTGAATGTAATCAAGCCGTTTGCAGTCAGTTTGGAGCAGATGGCCAAGAGAAAAAAAGGAAAGCCTCTCAATTTTGGCCTTAAATATCCGAGGGTGGCCATGTTCATTTGAAAAGCTAATATTTACTGCACCTACCTGCACGAGGTAAGACACTGACCTGTGCACACACGTGCGTACTAATACACACACACACATGCTGAGCAGTGGGAGGAATTTCAGCCTCGAGCGAGTGGACAGAGGGGTGAGAACATTCATCCCTCACCAGGAGTTTGCAGTGTTCTGAAAGATGAACATCTGATGATCTATGAAAAGCCTCTGGAGGAATTTTACCTTTTCAACCTGTTTTTCCAAATCTTTTTATAAGGATCAGGGCTGCAGAGATGAGTTTTTTAAGAAGCTGAACAACAGAAAATTATTCAGCAACTGGAATGATAACTGACTACTTGTTGAAGACATTTTTTCAAGCAGAAGTGCAAAAAAGTTTGACAGCTCAAGCTTCTCAAATGGGAAGATTTGTCGCTGGTCTCGGTGTTATAACAAAACGAATGTCTTTGGGTTCAATTTGGTGGGAGAAATCAAGACATTGGCTTACGTTGCTTCAGGCTCTATGGCTTTTTTCACTATTTTCTGGTGTTATATATAACAAAATTTTACCTACTATTCAAGCAAATTAAAAGCAGATTAATCGTTATCTGCAGGGCTGTCCATGAGCACTCCTGGAGTAACACTTTATTTTTGTTTCTTTGAAAATAATTCACATCGTATAAGAGAGTCTTGAAACATTTCCACATCAGCTCTAACTAAGAGTCCAACACACCATGAGTCACAGAGCTGCATGTGGACAGAGTATTGAATAGAGCGTGCATCTGTGTCTGTCAGGATAGAAGTGTAAAAGTCTTTGAAATTAAACTTTCTTTGAAGAAGGCAAAACATGCCGGGAAAAGACGTCAACAGCCGTGGTAGCTTATGGGTGTAAATAATGGACATGAAATTAACATAAACATTACACAAACTGAAATACAGGATGCATCTGCAAAAATCGGACAATATATGATATTATCTATTAAATCTATCGATATGACAATAATGACAAGTTATTTTCATCTGTTGTGAGATGCAGTTATTTAAGTTTTTACTGGAATAAAAGTAGCAATAGTGTAAAATGCTCAGTGCCTTTAACTTTTTTTTTAAATACAGTTTTTAAAAATTAAATCTAAGATCACATCTCATTAGTTATCAGGCAAGTATAAGAGAGTAGAAAATGCACTGTTAAAAAAAAGTACCACAAACTTGCACGTAAGTGTCGTACTTAAATAAATGTATAATGTTAATTTCCAAAACAACATAAGCTCCATTTAATGAAGAAGACCATTAGATGCGATTAAAAGCTGTGGAAGGTTAGTGAAAGAATGGCTGAGTTGTTTGATTATGCTACACATGGTCTGAAAATGTCAAAATTACTTTTTTATACTCAAAAATGAGTGTTTTCCAAACATTTACTTTTGATTCATTTAACAGTTTTGCTGTTTATAGAGTGCATGCAGATTAAAACCTGTAAAATATACTGTTTAATTTATTAGGTATACGGGAGAAGAACTTTTAGTTGATCTCTCTTTTTGTCTCTTTGTTCCCAGCACATTTAAAACTGAAAAATCTCTCACACGTTCCCTCTCGAACAGGACAAAATCCCTATTCAATTTGTCGGTGAACATTGTTTTTAGAAGGCCACTTTAATCGTGTCTTTAAGAGCTGCACACCAAACGTCACAGTGTGTTTTGTTTTTCTGGACATCTTTCAGAGTTCCTTGACCGAGGGCGAAGTCTTTCACAGGAGTGAACGATTAAACATTTCCTTCTCCGTTCAAGGATTTTGTCTAATGAGGCCTCTAAAAGCCTTGTTTACCTTCCCTTCCTTGCTCTGTGTGAATGCCTGTGCTGTCAGAGACGCCTCACACGTCCTGCAGCTCTGTGCCCAGCGGGGAGGCTCTCTGGACGGATAAAAAGACATCCCAGATAGCCTTTCAGTACACCTGGTTTATTTAGAGCACACCGCCTCAACACAACTCGAAGCACAGACACAGTCACCTCTAATAGAAAACCTCACCCCTAATTGTTTCTACATGGAAAATTCACCTGATGGTCATTTCCTCTTTTCCTCCATCCATTTAGCTGTCAGCACCTTCACCAAGTGATTCTCAGTGCTGGAGTCCCTCATTATAAACTCCTTTGCCACTGTTTCACACCAATATGGGCACATATTTGCTGCCTTATGCTTACAGAGATTATTCATCCCCTGTGATAAAATGGTGAGCTGTATTACTGGATCATCTTACGCCAGAAAAACTGAAATCTTTATTTTTCTCCGCTCCCTCCGCTCTGCCTGACAAAGCGCTTTGTTCCCACTGAAAAGTTGATGACACAATAGACACAGGAAGTCCACATCTGTGCAGAAAACAGCCCGATGAAAGACTTCATATTGCACTGAAGATAATTGATGACTCTCTAAATGAAAGATGATCTGGCCTTCATTGAAGCCATACCATGCAGATAAAATAGGAAATGAAAACGCCCACGGTCATAAATCACACTGGCGAGGTGCGTGATTATGCACCTATTACACGATCATATTACAAATCCTGTGATATATACCGTCCATGCAACACTAATGTGTCTGCTGCTTTAACGTGCCGCAGTGAGACGTTTCAGTGCTGGGTGCAGCATAATGTGATCACATGATCATCAGCTACATTTGCAGCCCTCACATCATCAGTACTGTAAAGATGAAACGAGTATCAGGTACAAATAATGAACTTTTAACCAGTGCAAGTATCATCCGAGTAAAACGTGTTAAAGTTTGCACTCGTGTGGTGAAAGAAAATCCTCGTTGGGCAGCATTATCATTCCCTGAAACACACACACTCACCCCCACACACACAATTAACACTTTGTTTTACTTTATACAGGAATAAAAATTACTGCTTCCCCCCGAAAAATAAAAACAGGTCTTAAAAACAGGCCCTGTGATTACAGACGGACACATCACACACTGCTTAAATCATAAAGAGTAAAAATCAAATTTAAAAAAAGAAACTTAAGTTGACTGTTAACACTGAATGTCTTATGTTAATTTATTTAGGTAAGTTTATTTACTTAAGTTACTTGTTCTGCAATTTCTGAAAAACTCATGTTTTTTTCCAGTTTAAGCTCCGCCCACTCTTTGTACAGATATGAATAGAGATAATTTTGTTGATTTAACACATAAAGGCCAAATAAATTTATGATATAATTGGCGAGATCTATAAAATATTTTAAAAAATATTAATGCTGTCAATCAATGGATCTTTAGCTTTGTTTATTGTTTTTTACCTCTTTTTTGCAAATGAATTACACTCAAAATATGAGTGCACTCAAAATATGAGAGGTGTAGAGAGAGTCCGTTACCATAACTGTACAAAATTGTTCAAAAAAACAATTAGGCTTAATGAATTTCTCTGTTTTATGGTGGGCAACAACCAGTGTTCAGGTCCATTACCTCCACCTACTATGATAAAGTGAGAACAGAAAGAAACAGAATTAATTTAAAAGGGGCTGTATTATTTACAAAATATTCATCATAGGTGTAATATTAACAGGATATAAATATTTCACTTTTGAATATCACAGTCAAAACCAGCGTATTGTGACACCTCTACAGACACAGATACAGATTTGGATAAAAATGCCATCGCATGTCTGTAATGAAGTCTGCATGTGAAGCTGTAAGCTGACAAACATTTCAGTGCTGGTTTTAATCCTCTACATTTTACAGCGATGATTTATTCTTAGTGTGGGAATGAAACACCACAATATTAAATGAGTCAGTTTGGGTGGTTTGGTCACATGGTCTGGTGGTCCTTCTACACCAACCAAGCACAGACTCGTCTAATCTGAATTAACCCAATTTCTAGCTTTGACCCTTAAGCTCTTAAGCGCCTAAACACCCTGAAATCTCAAGAAGGAAGCAACAAGTCAACAATATTCAGGAGACCCTACTGCGTGGAAGACGTCCCTCTGTTCCTCTTTTTAAACTGTGGCGGCACTCCCACTGTGTCCCACTCTCTGTTGCTGGATTAAGACGGAGCTGTGGCCATTTCTGCACGGTGCTCCCATAAGCACTTCTCTAAGGCCCATCCAATTGTTGCGGAGCAGAGATAACAGGATTTGTATGAGGGAAGTGTCTGTGCATTGTTGTTGTCCTTCAGCTGGTAAGATTTGTTGCTGTTTTTCCTCCAGAAGGACAAACAAACCCTGAAGCCGTTCCTCACATGTTAACACAGGCTGCATGTATAGGCACGTTATACATACAGTATATACAGCAATACACAATGTCTTGTTAGACTCCAAAACATTTTTTTTTTTTTCCATGTATGCATGTTAGTACGTGACTGTGTATTGGGGCTGCCAGCACAATGAGAAAACAGACCTCTGTGCATGGAGGAAATGGAGCTGAGACAAATGAGACACGGACTGGTCAAGGCCAAGTCATGCTTATCATCGCATTGTAGATGACGGTTATGTTTTTTCTTACATTTTTCAGCAATTTTTTAATCATTTCAAAGAATTTTTTGGGAAATAAATGTTTTTGTAATAGAAGGAGAATGATTAATTTTTTTTACCTTTTTAATCATTTATTTAAAACTTAATTATGTGTAATTTCAATTCTTTCTGCAGTCAGTACAGTCACAACCGCTCCAAATGAAACATATACAAAGAGTAATATTTTCATTTATTTGGGTTTTTAATTGAGCTTTTCTTTCAAGGACATGCCCATTCTCTCTCTGATTTAAACAGATAAAACGATGAAAACGACCCCGACCAGAGCAGTGACAGTGAATTAAAGCAGGTACGTTTAATGCAGTAAATCCAACACAATGAACTAAAAGATGTTAAATGCTCTGTAAAGCGAAAGAAAAAAGCATGATAATATTTTTTGTGGGTTTGTCAACACAAGCAACACCTTTCACATGCATGTAGCTGTTAAATCCACTGTTACATCTAAAAAAAATTGACTACAGTAGCCTTAAATAAACAAGTAATCTACCCATAATAATGTGTGCCACAATCTAGAAACTGTATCATGTTGTCTACTGAGGTCAAAGGGAACTTTCTTTCAGTTTCTGTTTCTAGGAAAATTACTCAGTTCTCTGTAAAGCAACGTCATGTAATTATTCATCCGGACAAGCAAGAACTTGAAAATCACTTTGATGGCACATTAATTTGTATAAGGGTGAATTGTGTGGCTGGTTGATGGTTTTGTTCTGATATTCTTCAGCCTTTCTGCCTCAAATCTCGATGATTTACAGAGTTTAGAAGCAGTGTTACCAACTCCTCAGTGAGGAAAGTAGCTATTGGCTGTCCTAAAGTGGCTAGAAGTCGCTAAATAACATCATCAACTAATTTGCATAATTGGTAATTTGCATGTAATGGACATTATAAAGGAGAAAAAGTGACAAATTGAGCGAAAAACACCCTGAATATGTTCAAGCCAACAAACAAACTTTTTTTTTACTGTTGATTCTTTTTTATTTTAGGTCACAATATAATCAAAACAGTTGATAATGAAAAAAGAACCAGAAAGAGAAAACAGAATTGAAGGAACAGCTGCTTTGAATTTTGCAGTTGAAATATCTCACTTTTCAAAATAACTTAATGACTTAAATATTTTTTCTAGACCCACATTATATAAACCAGTATTGCAAAATGTTAGA
>JAQLOL010000005.1:15402070-15425671 GCA_029783665.1 Naso thynnoides | reverse complement strand
TTTTCAAAATAACTTAATGACTTAAATATTTTTTCTAGACCCACATTATATAAACCAGTATTGCAAAATGTTAGAATATCAAATTTGATATGTAGGGTGGAATTACTGGCTTTACGTCCAACCCTCCTTCTTTATCCAGTTTTTGGATTGGCGTGACACAGAAGAAACATTTACATTTGTGGTGGTGCAGAAGAGATCTTGTCTGCTCTGGCAGCAGCCAGGACTGCTGTGCTGCTCCGCAGTGAGACTGACCGCCTGAAGTGCTTTGAGACAGGGGACGGGCTCGTGGCAGTCCCTGCTGCACGTTAAGGACATGAACTGCAAAACGGAGTAAGTTACGTGCTTCCTCATCACTTTGTTGCTAAAAGTCTCCAAAAGACCAGAAAAAGTCGCTAGTTTTGTCGCTAGTCGCTTTTTACAATTTAAGTCACCAGGGGGGTCTGGTAAGTCACCAGATTTAGCAACAAAGTCACTGTTTAGAAGTAGCTGTTGCCAACTGTAGCGGCTAGCTAGCTCTGTTAGCTGTGTGGCTAGCTGACTGCTTGGAACACCTTGGTATCATAAGAATCACTATTACATTTACAATAGTCGATAGATATAATTTATTTAACTTAGGCCTCCATAACATCAGTACTCGGCCTACGGGCCATTAACAACCAAGCTTGTTCTTCTCCTCTCTGGTTCTGTATTTTGATTTGTTACTATTTAAAACTTTAACTCTGAGTTTTTAAAAAAAAAAAAAAATTAGGTAAAGAAAGCCTTGAATAGAGAGAGGCCAGAGTAGAGAGAAACTAGAGTGAATGTTGAACTGACATATCAAGAGCGTTGCCAAATAAAAGGCTGCAAGACAAACGCAAAGCTGAACTTCTTGCTGTTGGACGAGTAATATTAGCTGGCTTGCTAAACTTTGTGTCTTGTGTGTTAGCACTAGCTTGATATTTGGCTGTGTTAGCAAAGTTTTCTGATTTTATTATGAGAAAAGTCAGTCCTTTCTGACAAGGGATTAGCTGCTAGCATCTTACAGTCATATGTTAGAAGGATATAGTCTCTGGTTTAGGCTACGCTAGCTTAGCATGTTGCTAAGCTAGCTCCACCTCTCCACAGTCTTAACCATTCATTATATATGTGTTGTGTGCCGTTGACCTGAGTAGAGCACGATAGTAGCGCTTGCTGTCCATGCGCCCTGCACCCAATGTAAAACAAAAACACATTGGCAAGCGCGGAGCACACCGCATCCTGTCTGAAATGGCCTTTCGCCTATGCATATCTAAAAGATGGCTAAGCATGCATGTTTACATAAAGACAGGTTTTCAGCCATTTTGTTTTCAGATAACACAAACATAGTATTTGTAAATCTCGTACAAAAACCTGCAGTTTGTATTTAAAACAGTGTTGTTACACTCAGAAACTGTGCCAGTTCTGCCAAATTTCTACACTGAGTTGCTTAAGAAATACAGCTGAGACAAAAACATGGCAATTCCTCGGTTCATCTAAAAAGAACATATGCTGTACCTAAGTCGCCAAAGCAAAGATAATTGTTTAGATGACAGGTCCCTTCACAATTAGTTTCATTAAATCCTTTTCCTCCTCCAGGCATTCATCAAAAATGTATCTGCCATCATCCTGAGTAAGAAAACAAGCATTGTATCTGCTCTTCTTCATTGCTCCCTAACCACATTTTTTCACACTGATACTGCAGAGTGAACAAAGCTGCCGCTCCACGGTGCTGCTAACCATCTCATCTCAGTGCGTAGCGCTCAGGTGCCTGCTTCTGCTTTCCCTTTTTCCCTCCCTCCATGGGTGAGAACTCATCTGAATTCAGCAGGCTTACCTGCCCGCCTGAATCTCTTTCATACATTAGTTTTCTCTGTGGCACCGAGGCGGGGAGGCGCAGGCCGAAAAGCAGGCAGGTAGACACACGCAGCTCAAATGGAAGCCACAGCCTTCCTGTTGACGTTCATACGCTCCTCACTGTTGACACTCGTGCTGCTCAGAGATGTAAATAAGGAGAGACCGCACGCTGTCTCTTCATCCATTACATGTGGCACATAGTTCATTTTCAAGGTCCTCTGGCATGCAGGGAAATTTCAAGTAGATTGTTATTTGTATTAGGGAATGATTCAGAGTCACATGATGGGGATAATTACAAATGACTCAAAAGCTTTTCAATGACTTAGGCAAAGCCAGTCATTCATGTTTGAGGGTCATGCAGTGAGAGACAGCCTACAGCAGTGTAATGTTTAGTCTAATTCAAACAGCCCTCTGCCACTACCAACTGCAATTGTGGAGCTTGTTGATTTCACACAAAGGCATGCAGATTATATAGCAAGAAAAAAATCTCTAAAATTATCCACAATAAGATGAGCCACGTGCAGACGCTCTCTTGCTGTGTCCAACGCTATTTGCATAGTATTGCTTGTATAAAAATGATTTTCAGTTCTCAGGTGTAATAGCCACAAATTAATTTTCAGTCAGTTTTAAAATGCCATAGGATGCCAAGCTGGCACAAAACAAATGTTCTCCTGTCATGCCTACTAAGCCAATGAAATAAGTAATTTGAAAAGTTCTGCTGTTATCGCTGAGGCGTAATGCATTTCTATTTGAATGAAAACTTTTCTATAACACAGTGACTGAGACCCTCAGAATGGCTGTGAGCATGCATTCACATATGAAAGATTAAGATTTGCTCATTTAAAAATGCAGGTTTTGCTGAGCCTTATTCCAGGCGATATGTGAGATACAGGAAGCATTCATTAACTCTGCAGTATGGAGCAAGAGGTCAAACATGATCGGATCTTCTCAAGGGAGAAGAACGCGTGATAGTGTGTGATACTAAACAGTTTTACAGCATTTAATGAAGTGGCTGAAAAGGATTTTTGTACATGGATGTTACTTCCTTTTTTGACACTCAGCAAGACTTTAAACTAAATGTATTTTAATTGGAAGCATCTTTTGAACCTGTACAGCATTTTTTGAATGAAGAAAAGTCATTTCTGAACAGCGCTAAAGCCACAGAGGCAGTCGGGGTTAACCTGGCACAGCCAGACTAATTAGTCTGGTACCTCTTGATTCACACCTCATTTCCAACATAGTTCTTCTAGTCTTTCAACTACTCAAAGCGCTCTTACAACACAAGTCAGCATTCATCCATTCAGACACAAAGGGTAGGTGACTTCTCAACAAAGAGTCAACCTGCTAATCAGGAAGTCATACAAACACATTCGCACGCCAATGGCACAGCCATTGGGAGCAATTTGGGGTTCAGTATCTTGCCCAAGGACACTTCAACATGTAAACCGAAAGAGCAGGGGATCGAACCACCAAACTTCCGATTGGCAGACGACCAGCTCTACCTCCTGAGCCACAGCAGGTGCTGACAAAACTGCCTCTGGACGCAACTGGATAGACGTACAACCATAACAACCAATCGGAGCTGTTTACCCCGTCTTTTCCCTCACACACCAGGTGAGCTGGCACCATGTTTGCTTTGAGAGGAATTTCTGGCGAGCCAAAATCCCTCGTTATTGAAAACTATGCAATGTTAGATAAAAGGAATGTTCTGACAAGACGGATAACAACCTTGGAGACCCGGCAAGTACTAGTTTTTTTTTGTAATTGCTACAGGTAAGGAATAATAGGAGCTTTTAGTAGGATTCTTTCTGCCACTGAGTGCGTTGTGGACCTAGGAGACAGCAGCCTCATGTACAACAAAACCCAACACATTACCAAAAAAATAAAATAAAATAAAATTGACGTAAACAACTAATAACATGTCACAATACAACAACATCTTTGTGATTCCTTAATAATTTGTGGAAAAGTAACTTTAATAACTGCGCCAGTCGTATGTCTGTAGGCTCTCAACGATTCCAGACAGCTAGTGGGTTCTTAAGCTGGAGCTGCCGGCTTCGGCCCTCCTCAACGAGTCATCACATGAAGCCCGCCCCGCTTGAGAGAAAAGGTTGCATCAGGTTTTTGGATGGGTGGAAACGGCCATGAATAGAATCATTCCCAGACCATTTTCATGAAGGAAATTAATTCGCAGAGTGAATGATGGGTCTAGTTTATCAGGCTAAGTCGAGGTAGCGGCGGGCACGTTGTCGCCATGTCCGTGGTCAAGTTTAGGCAACAAAAACAAGTCAACTAAAACCCTTGTGCCCTCCTCAGGATTCCTGGAGGTTTTTCGTCTAAACTATTTGGGGGTTTTGATCTGCTCCTCCAGGTTTTTTTTTTTTCTTTTTTGTATTCATTAAAATGTTTTCAAAACAGGGAGACGAAAAACCCTGGAGGAATGTATGCAGGCTTAATGGAAGATGGGAACAAAAAATGTGACTTGACCAAAACTTGGTCAAAAGAGGGCACAAGTTAAAATTACGAAAGAAATCAAAAGATCTGTCTTAAGATGTCAGAATATTTAAAAGTAAATGGACACACATTTTCCATTTTAAAGTCATGCCAAGTGTTACCAAAAATCATGTAAGTTAGTAGCCATCTGCACAAATCTTTACACGTGTCAAGTAAACAAATACTATTACAACCTTATTGTTACATCTGAATGGGTAGCCTATCAATGGATAGATTAACACCTGCTGACTTCATCCCACATATTTATTTAAAAACAAAACATTTTTATCCCAGTAGTTAGTAAACCTCTTTCAAACAACCTTCGGACATGTTAGGATATAAGAAACACTCTGCTTTGTGTATGTTATATTGTTATTTTCCCCACGAAAACTTCAATAAATTAGTTAAAAATTAAAATGACATCTACTTCTCACTTGAAAAATCCAGAATCTTGTTTTCAAAGCGCACAGTAGCTCACTACCCGTGTTTGTGCACTGCAGGTTTCAAGTTTCTACATCAAACTTGAGAAAGTTGCATATTAAGTCATGATTGGTTTCCAAAGTTGTTGTGATGTCACAAAATCACTTTCAAAGGCACTCACACTTAAACTTTCCCCTTCAGCAGATGGAAGTGAAATCAACCTGCTAGCGTCAAACTCTGCACATGCACTCCACTCTGAACAACGAAGCTCAAACCCACAAGTAAAATAACATGAAAGGAAAATTCACTGATTCCAGTTGGTTGCCACATGTACTTGAGAGAAAATGTATTTTGTGTTTCAAGGAAAACACAATTTATTTTAAATTTATACTAATGAGAACTTCCACACAGGAGCGGTAATTACCCAACACTTTAACTGAATAAATAACCTCACAGAGGCTAATTAATGTGAAGGACAGAAGACATTATGTGAAAACCTGTGCAGAAATATTTTCCACTTATTATGCAAGATACGACAAACATTCAACCGGCTGCAATTACTGTGCAACATTTACGTTTTAATTTCCTGTTGCTAACCACTTCTCCTGCCACTGAGCCACAAGCTTCAGACTAAATAAAATCTAAAAAATAAATAAACAGAGAGATGATTCCAGCGGACTTGCAGAGTCATGTGGCACGCTGCTCTGTCCTGTCCTGCGCACATCAAACTCTCGCCTGCTCCAACACACTGCTGCCTCACTAAGTGAGGACTCCTCTGAGCCCCCGTCACAAAGCACGCAGTCAGCACTGTCACTGACAGGCACACAGTGAGCCTGCAGGGGCACAACAACACACACGCTAAAACACAAATGCACACACTAATGTATACTCTCCTCTACATGCACACACTGATGCATTTCCTGTGTCTCTCGCTCTCTCACACACACCTCAGCGCTAAGAGCCACTGACAGGTGGACACCAGCTCACACTGCGGTGGCGCAGCATGGATCCGCTGTTAGCTGCTCCTCATGGCTGCTTCTGTTGCTTTATGTTGAGTTGTGCAGCTTGTTCCTTAGGTCTCATCCTTTAATCTGCCGACCACAAGGTATTATACTGTAGCTGGAAGGCTGAGCCTGCCTGCCATAGGTGGAGGTCCAGGCAGGGTTAACCTGGATCAATACTGCTCGCACACCACTCAACATTAAGCAAGCCCTCAAACTGTTTGCCTTGCCTTCCTCTCTGTCTGTCTCCGGCTCGTCCCCAGCCTGTCTCTCATCGTCCCTCTCTCTGCCCGTCTCACGTCTCCCTCCTGCTCCCCCTCTGGAGAGCGAGCTTTACTTGTTCAAGCACACACATGAGCACACTACCTCGTCTCTTTTCCCCTCCCCCTTGTCTGCAGGGAAGTTCCTAAGCGAGAGTGAAAACATGCACAGTAACTAGCAGGAGGTGAGTGAAGATTCATCCTCTGCGTAACAGCAACACAGACAAAGTCTGGTCAATAATAAGCAGCACATTTCAGAAAACTCCCCTGCCAGTCACAGCTGCTGTCACCGAGGAGTCCGCGCTCTCCAAACAGCGGTGGAACAAAGCTTTTGGAGAGAGCGAAACACACGCTGCGTTTCTCAAACACAGGGTCGAGATCCGTCCGGCAGACGCTGCCTGACACATGCAGGAGTTTAATTAAAGCTGTGTGTCTGCTTTTGATCACAGTGAATCATACAACAAAACTTTGTCATTTTAAATTCAGTTTAGAGAATCTGAAAAACAGCAGATTTGGTTTATGGGTTTACTTCATTTTAGATAAGTTTGGGAAAGTCACATTGTCAACAATCTGTTGCGTGACAATCTTAACCTGTTGGCTTTTACCTGTTTAAATAAACTAAATAATGCAATTTAATTTTAATTTAAAATTAAGAATGCCAAGACTGACTATTAATCAAACTGTATCTATTTCAGTATCTGTTTAAAATATGCTGGTGTTAGTTAATAATTACAAATTTCAGAGCTAAAACAGGTTAGTTAATTTGCAGAAAATTAATTCGCAACAATTTTGCTAATTTTCTAACTGTTTAAATTATTTGTCAAGACAAGAAACTTGCTGGTTCCAACTTGTTAAAGAAGAAGGTTTGCTGTTTTTTTTCTTATGTCATGAATTGAATTTTTGGATATTTTGCCTTTGGTCAAACCAAACAAAAAATCTGAAGACATCTGCTTGGATTTTGGGAGTTTGAGATCATTTTTCCGTTTACAGCATACAATTCATAAATTATTTAAGTAAATGAAGGAAAGAATAAGTTGATCATTTAAATCATTCTGAAATATTTATTTAAATGTCTCCAAACTTTTAATAAATGTAAAGTTAAGAATAACTCAGGTGAAAAAAAAACTACAAATCAACAGTTGTTTTTTTGTTTTTATTACTATTTTCCTGTTCAGTGTGTGTTCATTTCTATGAATTTATTCATTATGTAAGTGTCCAAGTGCAATCAAACTGATACGCTGATATTTTGAATCAGCTCAGACACTTGCATAATTTAAAAAAACCGCAAAAATGAACAGGCATGTAAAGAGAAAAGAACAAGCGATAGATAAGAAAAGATAAGAAAAGATAAGGAGATTAAATGGAACGCAGTCAGCAATTCTACACAAGTGAGTGAAGTGTAGCAAAGTAAATAAAGTGCGGTAGTCCTGATAAGCCATCAAGAGATTAACAAGGCTGCGAGATTATCTATATAGGGCGCACTTGTGTGGGTTGGGGGGACTGTACAAATGGGTTAAAGTTTATATTGCATCAATAGGCACATGTCATCGTGTTTTCCCCACGGTTGTATGTTTAAAAAAAAAAAAAGTTTTCTAACAATTATGGGCGTCCAGCTTTACAATGGAGGGAGTCAAATGGATAATGGGCCTCCAACACATTAATAAAATAGTGCTCTTCCCAAAACCCTCGACCATCTTGTGTCATGTGACTCACAAGTGGCTGAAGTGGCATTATCCCTGTCAGACTTTAATCCCGCTGCTAAAATGGCTCCAAATCCTGACCTACTCTCTGAAATGAGGAAGGGGGCTCCAGAGGAAGTCGTGGTTTTGATTCGGAGGTGTGTGTGTGTGTGTGCATGTGCGTGAGTGCGTGTGTACAGTCGATTTGGATAGGGAGGGTGGTAGCTGAAGTTTGCAGGATGCATTGTGGGAACGTAATATGCAAACTAATTCAATTATCGGAGACGCTCACGGGGATGTCAGCCCTGATCAATAAGCGATAAATACTTGTGTAAATATCCTGAGTTGACACTGATACTTCAAGTAAGGAAGCCTGAGCTCCACAGCAGAGGGGAGCAGGGGAGCGAGTGGAAAAGCCGGATGTGTGGACAGCATTTAAAGTGAGACGGAGAAGGCGAGAGAGAATTATTGGTGATTGTGAAGAAAGAAAGAAAAAAAAAGCCTAAGGGGAAGGTTTGTTGTCGGAGCCTCCTATAAATGTGACTGTAAGGCACTCAGTAGAGCCCGAACATCTGCCAAAGCGGAGCAATTTTTTAACTTGCAAAAGCTGCAGCCTCTGTAACAGTTTATGTTTGTTTATTGTTCCTTTTCCAGGTTTGATTTTCTGACAAAATCCCACAGTATGTGACTGCAACAGCACACAAACATGAGTTAGCTTAAAAAAACAAGTCAGGGAGGAAATCTCAAAATCCTTATCACCAACAAACCCAAGGGAACAAACTTATCATCTGAAGAACAAATACATGAAAAAACATGTCTTGAATGCTCACAATGCTAAGTAGCAGCTAAGGCTTAATATTGCAAGATAACAATGAGATGACGCTCTCTGATTTGTTAGATGGGATATTCAAGGGTGCAGTCCGTTAATTTAACAACTATTTCCAGCCCTGCTCTGGCTTACGACTCTCCTCCGCACAGAAACACCAAAACAAATCTGCAAGCATTTACAGACCGGCTGCTTTCATCATTCCTGGCAGAAAACATATGAGGCTGCCCCCCCACCATCCCTAACAAACACCCTGTCTAAGTTGAAGGGGCTATTAGGAGTGAGGGCTGACCTGAAAACCTGCCTGCTCATTCTTTAAGACAGCAACAACAAATGCTGCGAAAAGCTCCGAAAGGCCTCGCGGATCTGATTCACAAACACAAAAACACTAATAAGATCGTCCGTCACGATCAGATCAGGACACGGGAAAGGTTAGAATCTGCAGCGGTGGAGTGCATTTTTAAAAGGACGCTGAGAGCCTGCACAACAATGAGCGGCAAATCAGAGCTGGGCTTTGTCCAGTGGCATTTCTGTTATTTGCATTGACGTTTGATCAAATCAGAGCCCATCCATAATGTGTGCATGGGTGTGTGTGAGTGTGTGTGAGTGTGAGTGTGTGTGTGTGTGTGTGTGTGTGTGTGTGTGTGTGTGTGTGTGTGGACCTGGGATGTGAATCACTTGGGCTACGCCAGCTTTGACGATATGTGGTGACGGGAAGGAAGCAGCTACACAGCAAATGCTCTTCAAATGCCCGAGGTGGCCATGCATCCATCAAAAGGAGCAACATCTACACCTGACAAATGGACGCACAAACAAACACAAGTCCTGTTGAATAAGACTTTTCTTCAAGTGTGAGCACATTTGATGTAGTATCTTTGGCGGCTCCGCATCTCCACCACTGTCTCTTTGACATCAAACCCGTCCTTTCAAGCCCGTCTTCCTATATCTCTGTAATTTATTCTCCCACAACGTCAAGCGACCAGAAACCATGCTGCCTGGAGTCACTCCTCACACCACTTAAAACAAAACCATCTTAGCAACCATCACTGAAATGAACTGTTGCCTCCCGCTTGGGGAATAGCAAGAACACAGAGGCACTGTACAAATACACACACACAGACGCACACGCAATGACATGGACACACGCACACACAGACGTCTACTGTTGTCGAAGAATTCCACTAGCGGTTACCACAACTCTACTAAGAATAAACTGCCTGTCTCTGTTACACTATCTGATAGGGCGGCTCACATTCAGCTTACAGTACATTACATAGAGTCGTACGCTATTTACATCCAGCTCATGCTAACATGTAGCCGGCCTCATGCTGCACTGCCACGCCGTGCCAGGGGAACAGAGAGCACCACGAGAGAGAGGAAGGGAGGCGGTGGGAGACAATGCACGCAATCTATGTGGCACGCATGACAAACGCTGACACAAAACATGCGAGAGAGGAGGAGGAAGAGGAGGAGGAGAAGGAAGACATGCACCAAATGCTGCAGTAAAAAGAGATGGGACTGTGGTGAACCACAGCTGCGTCTGGTGGAATTCACCTTCAGAGAGAATGAAAATCACCTGAACGCGCACAGGATGAGCGTGTTTACGCTCCGTGAATGTGGGGAAAAAATGACCAGTTTCGCTCTTTGTATGCGTTAACAGGCAGAGACCCCATTAACTTCTGCAACCTGCCCACAAGGGCTCATGCATGGCTGCTTCATCATCAAATATTTACTATCCCGGTGAGCTGAGGATGCCCGTGCTTTAGCCTTTATGGCCTTTTTTTTTTTTACATTTTATTTTAACAAGATCGTGCTCTTCTGCGAGGCCGTTCTTCAATTTTAATTGGGGCCGTGTCAGCGTGTGCTTCATTTAACTTGACAGGGACGGACAATTCATCAATCAGTGTCATAATGTCGTTTGCATGCGTGACATAGAGGAGCTGAAGACAAGAAATCTAAACACCCCAAACAGAAACGCCCCGTCAATCAATAATCCATTAAAATCCAGCCAACTCGCACATGCATCTTGTCATTTTTATTTGTGGGTTTTACTGATATATTTAAGGAAATTGACATCTTTTTAAACCTCTTGTCCGTCATAGCAGTCCTCATGTACAGTAGATCAGTGTTACCGCAGCAGTGACTGCGCCCATGGGTAATCCTGTGTATAGACTGTTTAGTAAGACCCACACAGATTGGACACTTTATGATAAATTATTCTGCTCCTCCAGGGAAATATTAGACAAGGATCAGCAGGACAACAACTATTTACAAAGTGTTTTTTTTACATTCTGCTCACAGCCGCTGTGTGTGCAGCTCTCTGCAGGGGCTGTGTGAAAATCCGCCGCGCTCCCTGCAACCTGACGTTCGGTGTGACAAAATCAAAAGGTCTCCCACAGGGTCCTCTCTCTCCCCTACAAACCCTGATCTTCTCTTTCTGCCCGTCCGTGACACTCGCACACATACAGTACATGCTCTGTCTGTCTCTCACACTGTGACTGACCGGGTATTGGCATGTGCTGGGTCACTTGGCAGCGAGGCAGATGGAGCCCTTCCTACTCTCCTACTAGCACCTGCCTGGCCCACATTACCCGACTCATCTCTGAGCTCAGCAAATCAGAGTGAGGATCAGGCGCAGCTGCGTGAAACAACAGGCTTTAAGGCATATGACAATTGCCAAACACTAAGCAGTATTTCTGACGACACTAAAGGACAACCTGCCATCGCTGCCACAGCTCAGCTCTGCAGAATACAAGGCTTTTGTGAATAAAAACTGACAAGAGCATTGTTAAATGATTGTATTTTTTAGAAAGAATCAATACTTTTCCACTCGACAAGGAGAACCAAAATCATTAAAGGAACAGATCAAATGGAGTAGTTCTGACTTTTCAGCACTTTACCGTGTATTTCATAGACGGTTAGGCAAATTTTCACTGAATGTGTGTGTACGTGTGTGTGTGTGTGAGGCGTGTGTGCTTCATCAGCTGTCCTAGCTAGGTCTGCAATGTGTGGACTGTCTCCAGGTGGCGGGAGAAGGTAGATTCATCGGGAGACCTCTGTTTGTTTTGTTACATACAGCAGTAGATGATGCTTGTGCACAACTAGCATATGTGTTAAATTTTTTGCATTTGCACATTAAGACAAGGCACAATGCACTTCACACTTTACATCATGCACTTTAATCTGACAGTTTACTTTCTTTATGCTACTGCACTTTATGAATGGCTGCTGGAATTGTTGTCTACTGTTGTATATTCTGTTGTATTTTTGATGCATTTTGTATTTTTGTCTCTTTTTGTCTTTTATGGTCTTTTATGGTCAATAAGCAGAGAGTTAGATGAGGAGATCAATACCCCTCTCATGTTTGTGCGTTACATACGAAGCTTCAGCCAGCAGCTGACTGACCTGCTGAGCATGAAGATGAGAAACACGAGGAAGAACTGGCCTCTCTGTAGCCAGAGGTGACAAAATCCTGCTTTTGACACCGAAACTTGTTAACTTATGCTAAGCTAAGCTAACCAGCTGTTGCATGGGCTCCCCAAATGCTACATTATTTACAGTTACCTCCGGCCTGGGAAAATATTTTTTACATTTTTCCATGTTAATTCTTCCCAAGGTTTAGACACAGTGTTTCCCCTGTATTCATTTTACAGCCGGGCTCCCCTGCTGTTGAATTTTGTGTCCTGCTGTAAGGCTGATTGATTCAATGACTGATTTTTGTGAGAGAAGAAAAAAGGGAACTTAGATAAAGCTAGAAGGAAACCAGAGGTGGCAAAGTTACACACATTCTTTACTGAAGTAGAGGTACAAATACTTGTGAAAAAAAAGGACTCTAGTAAAAGTAAAGGTACTCACTTAACTTCTTTACTCAAGTAAAAGTAATAAGTACACATTCTGAAATGAACTCAAAGTATAGAAGTAAAAAGTTTCCCCCTGAAGGAAATCTCTACCATCCATTTCTTTAAAAGCTGACTGAACCTCACGGCATATTAATATAAAGCAGAGACTATAAAACTTGAAGGTAGAATCAGCAGGATTTGTCTGAGCTGTTCCTAAACACACACAAAAAAATTAGTTGACAGTTGACTCTCATTCCCAGAATGTGAAATACCAACATTGTAGGTTGGTGAAGCATCCTGAGCACAGCCAAGAGGGCGAAAGCATTTAAACTAAAGTAACAAGCCTGTTTTGAAAATGAAAGGAGTAGAAAGTAGAGATATTTGTGTAAAAATGTAGGCAATAAAAATAAGAAGTTGTCAGAAAAATAAATACTCAAGTAAAGTGCTGATACAGATAAGTACAGTAACAAAGTGTTTGTACTTTGTTACTTCCTAAATCTGAAGGAAACTAGGTGAGAGGAACAGCAGGCCGCTTTGTCTAACATCAATGTTTTAGAAGGAGAGCAAATGAAGACTTTTTTTTTTTTTTACAGTTTTTATCTGGCTACAAGTGATTTAACATGTTACCAAATCCAATTACCATTGAATAATAACGATCTACTACAAATGTAGCTGGTAAATGTAGTTTGTACTTAGGCCTCCTGAGCCTTTGGCAGATAGACACACACATTTAAAACGTCCCGGCAGGGTGCAATTGCAAACGTTCAAAAAATCTTTGCGCCCCCGAGTGCCCAGCTGCTATGTCTCAGTCCTCGAGGAAACACTGAGATATGACCAACAGACCTCAGATTCACCGCAGTGCGTCTGATACCGGATCAATTCCTCTTTCTCCAACTAAAAAAAAAAAAAAAAGGCCAAGAGGCCAAACAGTTTTAAGACAAGATGGAGGTTTTTTTGTTTCTGCTCTCTGTCTCATGTCAACCACCATTATCCTCCAAAACAAGAGAAGCAACATGACGAGATATGAGGGAAAGAAAAAAGTGCACAAGTTTCTAACATTGCGTCCCCCAGAAACTCCAGTTAATTGGGGTTTGAGACCCCGCTTTAGATGATTTAAACAGTGTCTTTCACATTAAAGCCATTATCTGTGATTCTAGAAATTCATCCTGCTCAGCGTTGGGACTTCCCCTTAATAAGTTTTATTTAACATCAAACTAGCGGTCAGGAGGCTGAATATAAGTCAGAGTAAAAAGTCACCGAGGGAATAAAATCATTTGATAGGTTAGGAGGAAGTAAGATTGAGAGTTGATGTGAGGGTATGCATGCTTTCCGTTCCTGTCAGTCCCAAAGCCACAGCCAGATATCCTCCTCTCTGTGAGCGGAACCCGTCACAGTCTGCTGAGAGAGGAGAAACACTCCAAGACACCGGCAGCCTCGCTCAGCTGGCCAGAGAGCCTCGCTGACAGGGGAAAGAAATGCTGCCCTCTATCAGCGGTGCTCATTTTTTGCCCACACAGGAGCAGAAATGCACACACACACACACGGAGGAAAAGAACTAGCATGCGTGTGGGGCATGCACGTGTCTTTGACTCGGAAGTCCTCTCCATGTCTTCCTCTTCCGTTAGAGACAGTGTGAAACAGAGCAAACACAATGATCAGACTGTGCTGCAGGTTGTGTCGGAGGCTCAGCTGTGCGTGGACCTTACTGTAGATGACTTGTTCTGTTTAGGGAGGGAGGGGAGTTCCCAGCTTCTGTGGCATACATATGGAAAAGGATGGAAATGGCGTCTCTGAGTGGGTTTATGAATAAGAAAGGTCACAAAAGGGCTGTGGCTGTGACATGGATGGACAGCCCACTCTGCAGTTTTCTCTGTCTGCCGCACTTGTGGAAGGAAAATGAGCACTTGAGGGTTTCAGTAAAGTGATAGCTGTATGCTGGCATTTTTATTGAGGCACCTTACTAGGTTATGTATTCACTGTCACATAAAATCAGCACTCTGACCACTGCACCGCCCATAGCGTGAGCCACCAGCACATGGCTGGACTGCAGACCGGGGCTTGCAGCTATAAGCAGCAGGCAGTCTTTGCTCTCCTGGGAAATGGGTGGAAATTACAGGGTCCCCACAATGACAGTGGTTCATGACAAATTTAAGCTGTAATCATAGGATTCTGACAGTGATATCAAAAGATATTATAATGACCCCTTATAGGGTGAATCTTAGGATGTCTCATGCCATAAACTCAACTTTTGCTTTTTCTGGGTGTTTTTTTGCAGCTCGCGTGGTGTTCTGCACGCTGGAGGACTTTGGGTTCATTTTCAGAAAGCCTCCATCGTTCCAGCTTTCCTCTTTTCACTTAGCCAAATACTCAAAACTGGTTCCCATGGCAACGTGGAGAACCTAACCTGGAACAGTTGGATGTGAATACAGCACAACCTGTAAACACACACGGACACACATATTCGCTTGCACAATAGCACAGTGTTGCTCCCACATACTGTAAATGTCAGAAGACTGTATCTTTTGACATTTACATCACACAGAGCTGACATCAAAAAAGTTTATATCAAAAGAAATTCTCTCTACAAGAGAGAAACAGTGTGCACAGAACAATTTATGCATTATTTCTCTAGTACACCTCGTCTGAGTGTTACTGGAAACCGCGGTGGGTATAGAAATTTTTAGCAAAAATCTACTTGAATATGAAAGTCTGGCTCAGCTGAATTCTCGGACTCTTCTCAAACTGTGATGTAATTCGCAGGACTCCATGTTCTATTACAAGGTCCAATCAAAAAGTTCTGGGACTGTTCCCACTGGAGCACTCCACAATAATGTGCATGTAGCAGGTGCAAGACAATTTTTGTAAACAAGTATTTCAAATTACATCACTTGATCATCATTAACACATGTGGTCCAAGCCATTTTGTGACCACTGGCATGTTAACATTTGTGATTTTCTGAGCCCCGAACAGAAGCGGCACCATATTTTTCATTAGGCCATGGAAGAGCCAAAATTTATGTAGAGCAACATCACTGATGATGAGAGTTGTGTTCAAGCCTACAACCCAGAGCCCATAGTCTCCAACTGAAGAAGGTGCGTCAGATCAGAGGCTCTGGATCAAGGGAGTTCTGGGGGTTTTCTTTGAGGTGAAGATGTGCATCTTAAATTCGACCCCCAAGGTCAAACTGTCAACCCTAAGCAATACTATTACTAATGTTTTGAGGCACCTGAGAAAGAACATTCGGCACAAACAACCTGAATTTTGGCGCGATGATCAACTCGTCTCTTCTTAACGACAACTTGCCAGCTCTGACGCAGTGGAAACAAGCAAATTTCTCACCCGCCACCATTGTTGCTCCCCACCCCCTTTCCTCGCCAGATTTGGCTCCGAGGGGTGTATCTACAACGCCCAAGAGAACGACACTAAAGGGAATGGCTGCCAAATTTAAAGCTCCTCCAGGCAGTTTCCAACTTTCTCCCTTTTCATTCCCCTCTAGCATTTTGAGGTGGTATTATTTTTGCCCAAGGTTTCACAAAGCTAACTGAATCCCTCTCCAGCTCCTTGAAGAGTCAACAAATTAGAGGTGTAACGACACCTTATAACAACAATATTATTTGTATTACGATACATGATCGGCAATGCCATACAAGAACGATACAGGCTTATTTAAAACAACAGGATATGGTGCGATTCCATGACTAGAAATCAATCTAGTGACATTTTTTGCGAAAAACAGAGAAAAAGAAAATGCCTATTTTTATGCAGTGGTAGAGGAGGTAAAAAAAAAAAACAGGAAAAGCTTGATTCACTGAACTACACAAACCTTCAGTGCAAGGCTTCCATTCAGTCTGTGTGGACCACAGACACACACCAAAAATCTCCCATTCTCCCGGAGCTTCCCTGTCATGATCCACCATTATCTGAAGCGACGCTGCTGATGCAATATGCATGCCCAGAACATCGGAGAATAAACTGGTGTAACATTTACAAATTATTTACCATCACAACTGCGAAAAATACATCCACATAACAACGTCTGACGTGCTAAATACAAGGTACTAATTCTTAGTATCAACATAAAACTGATTATTTGCTTTAAAAAATGATTTTAGATCGATACAAATCACACAAGGACGATTTGCTGTTAACCTGTTGGTGTTGTTTTGTTGTAGGAATATAAATCGATGCATTGTTACACCCCCGCAACAAACACCACAGTGGAAAATGTAAACATGTCCACAGAAAAGGTGAATGAAAATTGGCACAGTTTTATACAGAATTTGCAAACAAGCAAAAGATATTTAAATGATAGTTTGATTTATGTTATTGCTTCATTCTCTTTAGTAGCGTCACTTCCAGTAACTGAGCGCAGAACTGCTTGAAAGAGACATGAGTGTCCGTTTAAGGCTCACTCTAGTTTTTCTTCTAATTTTGTTACTCTCCCTCTTCGTCGTCTTTCCCTCCTGTGTCAACTTCTTTTTTTTCCCCCACTAGAGGAACTTCCGTTTTTTAACCATACAAAATTTCTGGTAGTAAATATGTTTTACTTCTCCTGCTGATAAAGTTTCCACCCTCTGTTTTCTCCGCCTGCCATAAATGGTTTCGTGAACTGCCGTTCTGACTCGTACCCAGATGGTGTCATTTTTTCTACAAAAATTACACTATGCAGTCAACAATTACTGATTATAGGTTAAAGCCCCTTTTAACCAGGTACACTTTTTTTTTTGTTTTTTTAAGAGCAGTGTCTGAACTTTTTAATTACACCTCGTATGATGGGATTGGACTAGATAAGCATTTTCTTCCTTCTATTCCACTTTGGACGGAAGCTAATTATATATGCTCATAATGAGCCATTTGTATAAGTTTATTGTCAATTAGTGTTTAGCCATAATGGTTACCTTGCTTGGTTGTTGGTTTATTCTGTATTTCTTTGTTGAATTATTATTTGTTTTGTTTATTCATATTTTTTACATTCTAAATTTTATTTTTTCAAAATTGTTTGGAACAAAGATAATAGATAAATAAACTACAGAAATAATGACATGCGTTGAGACTACGGCTAAGTACTGACATTTCCCCAAACGAGGAGTTTCTCATAGTGAAGTCACGAGCAGCCACAACACAGGTACCCACACAGTAACTCTCACAAAGGGCCAGAAATGTGCATCAAGCGACTGTCAAAGCTCCACCAGGCGTCCTGTCTTTCCTGTGAAGAATCCCAGAGTCTGACAGCTGCTCATGGCTGGTTAGCTCCAGCTCTTCGTTGGTGTCCATGCTACACTGAACGGTTGTCAGTCAGTCTCCCCCGTGTCCCTTGACCCTTCGCGTAACACAAACGTAGCCACAAGCCCCCCCTACAGTTGTTGTGCCCCTGCAACTGACTTATGAGAGAAGCTTCAAGGAAAACCTACAGGTCTAGTTACTCTTTCGACTCACTTTGGAAAATCTTACATTACTACGGCCGAGGGGAACAACAAAACAATCAAAAACTGTTTCATTGCGTACATGAAGTCAAGCACAGTCCTGCATCTGCCCATGGAGCACGGACTCACACTAGGCAGTAATAAAATATGCAGTATTAAAAGTAAGCTGCTCTAGTCAGTAAACAAATAAATGCCAAATGAACTTTAACTATTCTTATATGAAGCAATATCAATAAATAGCTGCTATTTGCCTCCAAACTGCCTGCAGCAAAGGACGGATTGTGCAAAAATTAGTTACTACTTGTTTTGCATCCTTCTGTAGCTGTTTTGCATCTCTTTGTGGTGGTTGTGCATTTGTTTATGGTTGGTTTTTTTGTCTCTAATAATGTTTATCTTCTCTTTGAGGTTTTTTGTCGCTTTGTGGTCATTTTCTCCGTTTTTCGTCATCTTAGTGGTCGTTTTTCATCTCTTTGTGGTCATTATGCTTTTCTTAGGAGTCATTTTATTGACTGTCCAACAAGTAATTTTAACCGTCACTTCATGCAGAGGTTCTCATCCAGGGGACAAGGTCTGCACCCGCACAGCAGTATCAGTTATCCATCTGTGATACTAAAAAAACAAATACCTATCATCCTCTCTGACTCTGGTGGGAGGGGGCGGCGGATTTAAGGGGTGTCTCTGGCCACACCTCTACCTGTTACACCAAAAGCAAATTAAGAGACTAAGAAATGTGCAAAGGGTAAAGGTCCAACAGAGGAGGTTAATAAGATCATTTGACCTGTGTGAAGCTTCAGCCAACAGCATTCCCACCTCGATGCTTAGTCACAGAGCCTTGATCCCTACCACTCGACCCACTTGCAAAGGATTGGCTGTGTGGAAGCATTACAGCGCTCGCCTCACTCTGATTGGTTGTCAGAGGTTTCTGTCACACTCATTTCACCTGTTCTAGACCCATCATTGCTTAAAGGTCCAGCATGGGCAGTGGGGTTATGTGGTGTTGAAAGTGGACAAGGACAGACTTTGGCTGTGCGAGAAATGCCACCTGCTGTGTGCTTCAGCTGCCGGACCTTTAATGGAGACCACACCCTTGGGTGCCCACTGGCAGCGCTGGCACACTGACAGGTGAGAAACACTTAGGTTTACATCCGGCATGTATCTTTCAGCTGGGATTCACCACAGCTTTTCTGGTTCTCCAGTGTCCCCCTCAGGCTGCGTGTGAACATATATACATGTGCATAACACCCCTCATACACACACACACACACACAAACACACACTATCCAAATATACAGCACACATTAGAGAGACAGACTGAGCAACAGAGGGACGTAGAAAAGGAAGGAGAGACAGAGCAGCTGTTACATCTTCAAATTACTTCCCCCAAAAAAGAACCCGGGTACAAACTGCACTCCTCACAATCATGATTTAGGATTCATTAAATATTCACATACAGCACATTCAAGATCCCAGGAATTCATCATATCCTGCTTAGCAAGACGGCATCCTCAAACATCTGCTCCAAACACAGTTGGTCTATCCTGCAGCAGATTGTGATGGTCATACTTTTATGTTGCACGCTGCAAACAGGTGCAACAGAAAAAGTTCAGATTCCTGCACTCTGTCGACACTAAAATGAAAAGAAATACATTTTTGTCATTGAAAACTCTCTATTACTAACCAATTTAATGATAACTGATTGCAGAAATTCCACTTGCTCTTTAATTTCATACCAACAGAAACCGTCTTCATCAAGCCAAATAGAATAAATCATCACTGACACGTTTTTTTTGCAGACAGTTGGTAGAAAAATGACTTCAGAGGCTCATTTCGAGGAGGCTTTATGCCACTCGGCTGTAATCAATGTGGGCTTATTTTACTTCAGTGGCCTGTCGCTCTGTTACTCTCATCATTCAATAATAAGGACGAGTGAGAGGTAATATCTAATGATGAGGTCACAAATAATAACACACACAGAAGAAGCTCTCCCTCATCTCCTATTGGAAGAGCTGTGTTTCTGATATCCATCACTGACCAAATACATCAGAAATCACTCATTGCTGCAGCCACTTTGCATCAGGTAAAAACCATCTCCATGCAGCAAACGCGCCTCTTTCACTTTTCTCATTTCCAGTATATTTTGGTGACTTAGTATGAGCAGAAAAATGCAATCCGCCTCATCCCGGCCACACCTTCCACACCTCCTCACTGCTGCTCTTGAGAGTCATCGAGCTGATTACCTAACTCCTGGTTGCAATGAGTGTAACGCCGCAGCAACATATTTGCCATGCAACAGGTTACAGTGGAATGAGAATGACAGCTTACCGAGAAGTGAATCTGTACAGTTGCTGCTGTGATGCACATGCAAATTGTCTGTTTAAAGAAAGGAGATTCCAACTCGCGAGGAGCTTTAACGGCGATCCCACAGCTCTCGTAGACACACAATGACTTTACAAAGCTCTCACATCTTATCTTACCGCTCCCTTAAGCTATATACTCTGTTGTACCAGCAAGTCTGATATCACTTCAGGAGAAAAATACACTACTCGACTTTTGTGAAAAAGTTAATAATTGCTGTGCAAATGTAGCAGCTTTGGGAGAAGGGCTGGAATTTCAATGCAATGGCCTCAAAGAAAAAAGCCTTAGCTTATACATAACAAGTAAACAGTCATTATTTCTATTGTGCTGATGAAGAACAAACTACATTCGGCATCATTTTTTCACACCTCATGAGCATTACTACTCCATAGGGGCTCGATCAAAGATAAATTGCTCTTTGACATGAAGTAAAATCTTCTCTTCGCCCTTCACGACATATCAACCGTCAGTTGAAAAGACACCAAAAAAAAAATCTCTCGTTAAGGCAGAGACTGGGCACAGTCGAGAGACACCTGAAGCATCTGCCCCCATCACTCCACGAATCAGACGGTTTCGTGTCATCCCTCCCCGCAGACAGGTGAGGGGACACATGAGGAGTCAGGAGGAGGGTGCAGCGGATGTGGCTTCAGAGGGGAGCAGTCAGCACCTCCTGCTATCACTCCGGACAAAACCAGAGCCTGAACTGGAGAGCTTCCCCTACACCCAGGATCAACTGGGGAGTATTAATGGATTCGGAGTGGATCAACCGATGGCTATAGTATTTCACTGTTGTGACTCAGTGTGCACTGACAACCCAACACACACACACATCTGCATGTGCACCACTGTGGTGCAATGCAGATGTTTACACCCATGTCTTGGTTAGTATCCTTTTACGAGTAAAGTGCGTGTAATCAGTGTAGTTTGGTCAAACAACAATAAGCTGCAAACTGAGATTTATATGGAGAGCATTAAACAGTTCAACCTGTGATTATTGTGACACAGCTCACACAAGAGTTAGCGTTCAATCACATGTTCATTACCTGTTTATTTGAGCACATTCTCACTGAAGGTTGCGTCAACGGTGTGGAGAGATAATTAGGAGAAGAAAAGGCTGGTTCTGTCACTAAACGAGCCAGTAAACAAACCTGTGTAGCTTTTCTCAATAAAAACTGCTTTGAATGCGTTTGTCCAACAACAAGAAGAAGCAAGGGATCACGTTAGCAGCTCTGTCCACATCTACACCACCTATCCGACAGTCAAACAGCGCTGCATATCATATAGCTATGTAGCTTAGCACTGGTATAAATTAACACCAAAGTCACACTCTTTTTGCTCAGGAGTTGCACAAGCAGAGGCTCAGCCAAAAAAACTTAACAAGGAAGAGAAAAATGTTGTTTTCTGATTTCTGGCATCAAAATAAGGCCCCATTTAAGAATGCATGACGAAAATGCAAGAGAGATATTTAAGTTTGAGCAAACAGACTTAATTCTCTGTAACTAATTTCTATTACTACACTCCAATTTAGACATTCTAAATTTAGGTGTTATAAATAATCATTCTACACGAAAAGAATTAATTTGTCTGGTGTTTTATTAGTTTTGCTTGTTCTGCTCAAGTATTGATAATTTCATCATCAACTGACTTAACAGCTCATAATTTAAGCCTAAAATACATCAGGGTGTAACATTAATTTAATTACATATATCAGAAATTTGTGTAACTCATTAATAGAAAAAAAACCCCCAATTGATTAATTTTAAATGATAGTTGTCTCAGCACTCATATTCAGACTGAATTAATATTAAGTTACCTACATTACTGTAACACTGTTCAAATCAATTATTTTAATAAAAATAACCCTGATAATTTCTAAAACTCTATTTTGTAATATGATTGACACAATGCAACTAATTATTCTATAGTTTCCATGTCAAGAAGCTTCAAAATCATTTCCTAATAAAATCAAAAAGATAATGTACTGCTAATAAAATTACTAATATCTTAATAATATAAAAGTTGACACTTTTGGACAGAATTTAAATATCAAAATATAAAATGACTGTAAATTAAATAGCATTTAAATAATAAAAAGGACTTTACAACTACAACAACTCACGGCTTCATGTTTTCAAATTAATTTAAAATCATATTTAAAAGAACCCAGACTATCACAGAATAAATTTGTTATCAAACAAAATGTTGCAACAAAGACAACGAAATAGCCAATAATATTTTGTGCTTGGAGACAGACATGATTTAATTGTCAATCCCACTGTGCCTATTTACACACTAAAGGCATCACACAACAAAACAACTAAAATATATCAACAAACAGAACACACAGCAAACAGCTGCAGAAACTGCAGCAGCTTCACAAAACCAAGAAATGCCAGCAGGCCTGAAACTGAGCTCACAAACATCCTACAGGACAAAAACTCCACACTGCCTCACTGTCTGCACTAACAGTATTATTGATCAAATCCATGACAACACCTAAAATAATTATTATTATCCAAAAACAGGATTTAGAAATAAAAACAACAGCATTCTAAACTTGTACAGTTTATTAAAAACATATTCTCAATATGTCTGACAAAACTAAAATGGATTAAAATTAAATATTTAAAAGTTTAATTTTTTTTTTTTACCTCTGCTAGACAGCAAATACAAACTACACGCCAGGACAAAAACACGCATTTTCCGCTGGTAATTTTAAACGACTGTAAATGTTCCTGCAGCGTCACAGAAAAGCTCCAAACAAACTCTTTGGGGGTCTTCACAGCAAATTAAATTACCGTGGGAAAGTTTAAATTACTTTGAAACTGTCTGAGCCACTAACAACCCTCCACGTGGGATTTTGCCCAGGTCCCACGGATTCTCTGCCCATTTCAAAATGAACACCTGTACGTGTCATGCGCCGCGCTCATGTCGACCTCACTGATATGGCGCAGATTTCGCTCTGGAGGGGCCTGCTCAGAACATGCACACACGTCCAGCAGCTCTACATACGCGCAGCCGATTGGACGCATGCAGGCACATGTATGGAAATTTGCTCCATCTGATTCCGCCTATAGCCGTGCAGTGTGCTGGGCCATCATGGCAGCCATTATGAGGCTCTCCAACATTGCCATGGCCTACGTGCACATTAACTGTGGGGAGTGGCGCAGGCTTTTTTACACCATGTTGTGCCTCCGAGCCCACGGAGCGCTTTCACATCGGGCCGTAAAGCGAGGAAATAACACAGCAGCTCGATAATTAGACATTTCGAACATACAGATTTCCTGCAGAGTGTTGCACGGCAGAAAATAAGACAAGCGATGAAACGCAGGGAAGTGCCTGCCTGCATTGGAGGGGGAGGACTATGCTGGAAGCGCATAAAGTATGGGTCACGTGTTCCTCCACAAGGGGCTTGAATATTTACCTTTTTGTCACGCAAGGTAGTCCTCCCCT
>JAQLOL010000005.1:15367461-15394498 GCA_029783665.1 Naso thynnoides | reverse complement strand
GGTAAAAAAAAAAAAAAAAAAAAAGTGTACCTGCAAAAGCACAATGAGCTATTAGATTTCAGGCACAAGATTTAACTCCATGCATAAACTCTACACAATCTGGCGGGGCAGGGAGGGGAGGGGTGCCTTTTAAATAACGATGTGACGATGGTCAGGTCTCCCATTAATGGCCCAACCCTGTCAGTTGTGTGGCACTCAACTCAAGTGAACCTCTCTCTGTGATAAACTGGATGATTTTACTTAAATTGTATTCAGAAGACTGACTATCCATTGAACAACAAAAGATTGAGCCCCCTCCCCCCAAAAAACACGTCACATCATTAGATCTCATGATAGCTAATAAAAAAGGAAACTGTGTTTTATTTTACCAATCTTATTAATCCCCACAAACACTGAACATGTTTTACATGACTTACTACGTAGGCCGACCCATGTAGATTCCAGGAGTTGGAGTGTGGGGTCTTTTTGTGATTGAAAAGTCTACTCTGATCCTCCGACCATCCAGCTCCATGCCGTTAGCTCGTTCCTTTGCCTGAGAGTGAACAAACAAGTAGGTGACCTATTCGGACCAAGAAAACATTCGAAGAACAGGTCACACAGGGGCCTTTGTAAATCCTTGCTCTCATACCTCTTTAGCATCATCTTTGCTCTCAAAGTAAACGAAAGCAAAGCCCCTGGAGCGCCTCGACTGCTGGTCATACACAATGGAGACATCCGCCAGGGGGCCATATTTTGAGAAGACTTCCCTCAGATCCCTCTCAGTGGTGTACAAGCTCAGGCCAAACACTCCCAGGCAACAGTTTGGATCTGGATTAGCCTGCAATTTGAAAATAATTAAGGGTATATGATATGACAATATACTGTGATGTAAGAAACTACTCAGGCCCTCATGCTTAAATCAAAAAGGTATTTGTAACGGTTAAGTTTAATTTTTATTAGTACATTAAGATGAACATAGTGTACAGGAAGAAGACAAGCAAATCTGATCGGCCTTTTAAATAAATCATATGTCTTGTACCCAAAAGGGCCACTGAGCACTTACGCGGTTGCCGATGTGCCTGCGGCGGTTGGACATGGGTGAGCGGCTGTGGCTCCTGCGTCGACGCTCTCCACTGTAGGACCTACTATGAGATCGCCGACGATAGGACCTTGAGCGGGAGCGGGAGCGGCTATAATGTCTGCGTGAGCCACGATGGGAATGGGATCTGTATTGACAGAGACACAACATTCGTATCTCCTCTATGGTTATTGTTTCAAACTGTTCTACATTTGCCAAAGTAGACAAGGTTCTACATGTCCAGTCCATCAATCGACGAAAAAAACTCCAAACAAACTGTTACTAACCCAGATTTTGACCTGGACCGAGACCGAGATTTGGAGCGGGAGTGGCGGGAACCTTCTTTTGAACGGGCAGGTGATCGAGCCGGGGAGCGGCTTGCAGACTTCCCCGAGCCCCGTGGACTCACGCTCCTGGATGCAGAGCGAGACTCCTGGACGAACCACACGCACAAATTATCAGCACCAGTAAGAAAACCAACTGAAAAATGTGTCTAATTATTTAAATGCAGTAAAATAGTGTAAACTAGCCTGTGAAATGTATAGAAAAGAACAAAATTTAGCAAAAAAGTTTTTCAAAACTGGATTTGGAATGCAGGTTAATGCCATTTTTGTAAGATGGATAATGTGACATCATTAGGATTACATTAATTAGAGATAAAGATAAAAACAGAAAATTTTAAGTTGTGTAAAAATTGTAATGATTGATGTGTTGTGTTTAATAACAAGAACATGCACGCATTTGACAGACCAGAAAATTACTTAGCGCTGTGACCTTATCCAGATTACTTCCTTAACTTCATTTCTGTAACTTCATTACTTCACATTATTCTTCTTTCTTCAATTGTCTTACTTCTTCTTACTTCCCCCATCTCACACACTGCCCAAACTTCTTCCCTCCTCATGTTTTAGCATGCATTCAACAATTCAGCTTCACACATCTGAGCTTCATATTATCGAAAATAAAGTAGACATGTGACTTCTTCCGTATTTTCTTCGTCCAACCTTAACCTTTATGAAAAAGAAAAGGATGAAGAATATATGACTACAATTAAAACTGCACCCTCATTCAACTTTTAATGTGTTATTACGATCTTATGACATGCATGGGAATGTTTAAAACCACATAATACAGATCTTTTAATGTTGGTTCTAAAAATATTTCACTTTCAGTGGTTCTACATTCACTCTTTTGTCCTATCGGCCACTTTCATTTACAAGTGCTTAAAGCATCGAAGATATAAACAAAAAAGGGGGCTTTAACTTCTTGAAAACTGCTCCCAAAGCTGAAGTTACACATAAAAACACAAGATTATCTAAATTTTTTGACTCAAGTTACATCTTGATAACTTTGGGAATTCAGACACTTGAGGCCATCTGCATCAAGAAAACAGAAAAGCTATCCAATGCATCTACGTATTTACCAGATTGTATAGAATATTATAAAACCACACTGAATTAATACTTTTAATTTATAAATATACTATATTAATATTTAAATTGGTCCTTTTAATGTCATTTCAGCAAAGTGGCCTGTAAGGCATAAGAGTGTATATCAAACCACTGAATGTAAACAATGAAATAAAAACAAACAAATATTAACTTAAGGTAGCCCAAACGACCTCAAGATGCTGTTGCCCCTCATTTGTATTGACTTGTATTACTATCACTGTAAAGGCATACATGACATCTTGCCAATCTTCTGCTCAAAAACTGTAGATTTACTTACACTTGCAAGTTATTAAGCCAGCATAGTCAGTGCACACTGCATGTTAACGGTTAATGGGAACATTAGTATGTTGGAATACTTCTTTCCCACAAACCTACAGAATATTTTTTACAGCAACAAGCACACTGCCCCTTGCATAAAGGGTTTAGACAACTGGGAAAGATACACATGAAAAAGGTGTATGTGTTATAGTAACTATGAACTAATCTCGCCTCAGACTTGCACCAAAACAAATCATTTGCATTTCTACATAAGCGCGTTGTGCCTGTGAACCTTCTGGAGACTGACAGGACGAAAGCAGGCCAAATTTCTTTTACGAGACAACACAGAAATGTCAGATAACAGCAAATTATTTTGTTTCATAAAATGTGCAGATACCAGTCAGTCCACTGACTGAAGGCTCGATTCTACCATGTTAACATGGCGACCTGCTTACTCTCCTTATTGTACATTACCAATCTGTAGCCAAGAAATCAAGCTATTGTACAAGTAAATACAAATGCATTAAAGGCAATCTTGAGGTCGTTTTTTAAATTGGTTTAATTTATCACAACTACGCCCCTTGATTAACACAAAACACCCTGCACAAATTAAAATAAAATAAATCATGATGATAATCAAGATTACTAACGCACGTAAACTCACAATATTCAATCAAAAATCTTGTCTATTGCATTCATATTGCCTATAGTAACCGTATAACAAGTAACAAAATTATAATATTAAATTGTGTGGGAGTAATGTAGTCTATTAGCCAACCTAATGTCGACAAAGACATGACATTCCTTCATGCTTTTGCACACAAACGCCTGTTAATTGCAAGGTTTTCAACATGTCAGATTGCTTTTCTAACGCCATTTCCCGACTTCATTGCTTCACACTGACAAATACATGATTTTTTAAAAATAAACCCTTATAAACTTCAATGATTTTTGACAGGATTTTATTTTCTTTATTTTTTTATCAATACATGGGCTAACTAGCCGGTTGGCCTGGATATCGTCCTTGCATTTGCATTTCTCTCAACATAAACGTCCTGCAGACAAGGCTTTCGGCCTAGCCTAGCCTAGCTAACGTTAGTATGTTTTTGGAGCCAGCGTTATCTAGCTAGCTAGCCTTAAATAATTTATTAACCAAATTCCTTTAATCTCATTTTGGCCATTTAACAGAAGCAAACCGAAAACTGAAACACCATGACTCTGTTTCATATAATGCATTATAACAAACTAACGTTAACTTTAGGAATTTCGAATAGACAGTTAGGCTAGCTAGCTAGATGGCGTTAGCTAACACAAGCTAAAGGCTGATAGCATAACCATTTCAGTTTCATAGATCCAAACCATTTGCACTTTAGCTCAAATTAAAGCGTTGATAAATCCCATACGTACCCGCTCACCGTAACCTTTGTCGTTATCGCTCATTTTTAATGACACTGGGTATGCTAACCAGCTGGCTACAACCTACAGCATGTGTTTCTATGCGAAACAGTGTGTGTGTGTCGCAGCAACAGCAGCAGCAGCAGCAACGGCGCTCCCGCTCCGGCTCCCCCACCCCCTCAAACCCCTGCTGGGTATGGATCAAAGATAGCATGGTGCTGGGGGCGGAGGTATTAAAACAACCTTACCCTACATCCTTCCATAATCTACTCCATCAAAGTGAGGGCTTTCAAAAAAATCTTACAGATGCTGATCATAATAATCCACAATCAGTTCTTCACAGTTGTGCATCCTCCCAGCCACTTTTTCATAATTTCATGTTTTTCACGTTGAGCCAGCATGCTTTGTTTTGGAGGATTTTTCACATCAGCACGACAAATGCATGCCAGTAGCACCTCGCCACATCGCTGACTGTTGCTGTCACCTGTCGTCATCTTCATTTTCCACTATCAGTGCAACTTTTTTTGAGGGAGTGATGATCAGAAAATGATACCTGGAGGAAAGATGTGGATTTTTATTCCAATCTAAGTGCTACTCACTGGAGTGTAATGTGGCAAAGGTGTGAAAGCTTCTACAAGAGCAGTGATTTTACAAAAAGGTGTATTTTTTCTCTAGACTCTCACATGAGCAGTGTATAAATATATTTAGGGAAATGCACGATGCATGTAAACAGGTTTGACATCTTTCTTTTGTTCATCCAAACAAAAGTTACAGTCTGCTCTGCAAACAGTGTCATATTAACCTTGGACCACAGTGTAAGACTGTGAGACAAAGCTGTAACAAACAGACAAAGAAGACCATTGTCCTTATTCTTCCTGTTGCATTGCCTTTATTGAAAGTGAGCAGAAGCTGAGAAGTGACACGTACAAACTTTTCCCAGTGCAGATTGCGGTCAACTCAGTTATTAGTTATTTGCACCTCATCATGACCCTTTATTGCAGTTTAGTGAGATTTCACTCCGAATTGACTGAGCACAATGTGAAAGTAGTGGTTAGACTTTGTGATAATAATTCAAAACACTAACAGAGAAAAATTTAATTGCTGTCAAGTAATGTTGCTCACATAATCTACTGAAGACCAGAAGGTGCAATCAATCATCATTCATCTGAAATGACCTGAAAGCACATTTTAAAAGAAAATGGCAGACTCTAACACTCTGGATCCAGTTACTCGTTGGCACCTGTAGTGGGGAGCAAAAAATCATTTTTTAATCAATTATTTTTAATTTAAGAATTCTTTTTTTCCTGTTAGTATATGTGTAATTTCACCTACCACAGTTATATAGGACATTTATTTTATGAAGATCTAGCATACTGGGCCCATCTCTCTGGCCAATGGGAATGTAAGGATCTGGTTTGGGGATTATTGTTGGTCCACCATCTTCAGAGAAGGCATATCTGGCCGAAAAATACATAAAGTACAGTGTATGGTATTGTGACACCCCAGAAACGCACGCAAAAGCTATAATTATGTTGCTTCAAAGAGCCGCTTACCTTCCATAATGCATGACAGAGCCGTAGTCATATGGACTATTGAGATTGTTTGTCACCTGTTTCCTGAAGTTGTGCATTTGGTCTGTCAAAACATAAAAGATAAAGGACATACAACTCATTTGGTGAGAAAACGACTCTGTGGGTACAGGAAAGACTTGAATGCAGAGACATACAGTTGGGAGGTGATCATTCATCCAAACCTGGCATGATGTTTTTCCATATAATTGAGACATAGTGGTCTCGGTCCGAGCGCGACTGTTCATGTACAAAGCCAAGGGCGTGCATTAACTCGTGGGCAGCGACACCTGACCACATGCACCCAGGAGTCTGCAGAGACAGCGTCTGGCTTCCTCCAATCTGCCCCAGGAACGACCAGCAGCTTGGGTTGCAAAACAGAAAAGACATTTGTCATCATCACAATAGAAAATCACTGCGCCAGAATCATACACACGGTCAGTTATCAAGAATATAAGAGCCTGTTGATGAGTGGGCGCCCCCATGTACAGATTCTGTGTCCTCATGGCAGTGGCCCCTGGTTCGATTCCACCCTGTTGTTGTTAACTGTGTGTCGTTCCCTCTCTCTCTCTATCCTCCATTTCATGTCTGCTCCTCAGCTGTCCTACCAAAATAGACCCAAAAAATACCTTTCAAAAAGAACATAGCAGCCATACTCACCCATATCTGGGCTGAATATCAAGGAAGCTGCCTTCATGAGTGCGTGGGACAAATTTAATACATGTTCCAGCAGCAATGTCTTGCATCCCATTTTCTATGGTGATTCTGTCCATGTCATCTATTGTACAAAAGAAGCCACAAAAATTTTGAGTTATGCATAAAGATGTTAACTCCCAGTGCCTTTGCACTGCCGTTCCTTTTGCTTATATATTTTATTTTATACTTCATCTTATTTTTATTTCAATCATGTTAAAAATATATTGAATAAACTAAACCTCTTTAAATCTACGGATTCATACCATAGAGCGGAGAGACAATGTAGGGCACGTAAACAAATCCGTCAATTGATTTAGGCCACAGACAGGCATTGCCAGGGCAGGATATGGCACTTCGTATATATGAGCTGGCAATATCTCCTTCTCTGAGTGACATCCCTCGGGGGGCACGCAACCCTGATGAGAAAAAGAAGACATTTTAGTCCAGGATATAGTAAAATAAACTTACATTAGTACAACTTTAAATAAACTACAGATTACTTACTGCTATTAACAATCAGGATTTGGTCCATAACGTTCATTTCGTCGCGGTATTCAAGTTCATCTAAGCACAAAGAAAAAACAGATTCAATATTCTTTCCTTATTTTGCCAAAATTTTCATGCATGGTGAAGTGAATGTAAAGGTAACTTTTCCAAGAGCCCACCTGAATACTTCCTTTTCAACCTCAGTTTTCCCTCATATACTCCAGTGGAATTCTGGAAAACAAAGGCGAATGATAACACATTTATTGGTTGCAAAGCACGACCTGAGTGAAAAGGGGCATTTTGCTGAAAAAATTTTGTCTTGGTACTGACCTTAACAGGTAGAGTGTACGCCTGTGTCAGCAAGCCAAGCAAGATGCCCAGAAGGATCATGGTAGAATGCATTGCTGTGTTGCAGACGTAAAGCAGTTTCAGTGAGCAGCCCTCCGATGCTAAATGAACTCCTCGACATCACTGAATCTATATACCCACTTCTCCTCCAGTGCTCTTTACTGATTGGGCACATGTTCCATGATGAAGCAAGATTAAGACCCCCTCATCATCCACTGCCTGTAATTTACTCAAGTCTACTGCTGATCCATAACTGGTGGTCCTGATGCTGACCTTCACTTGTGCCCTGTACTTACTGCAGCACACGTTGAGATTCAGCACTTTCAGAAATGAGACACTTAACGGTGTTTTGCTCTTGGATGTTGCTTAAACTCAGCAGTTGCTACCATGAGAATAACTGTCCACCCTGTACAACAGACTGGCAATTTGTGTCTGACTGTACTGGCAACTGGTGATTTTGTGATAAACTCAGTTGATAGCTGTCTTGACAACGATCATTTGGTCACACAGGTAAATATATAAAAACAAAACTTTATCCTTCTCCAAACATTTTTTTTATTTCCATCAAGGGGCCAATTTGAGGGGCAGCAAATGAGGAAAGACTCACATGTGCTGGCAGTTTATGAAATCTTGCCTCCGTGCTGGCAGAGGCAAAAGCATTTGAAAAGGTTGCGTGGTTTCAAATGTGGATAGATTCAAGTCTTATGATGCAACAGACTGGCTCTTAATCCAGGTAAGTGTTTTCTTCCATCCTCCTTTGATTAAACTAGCAACTGTTTTTCCCTTGTTTCTCTTATTTAATGTGACAATATGATCAGTAATTTTGCTCATTTTACTGTAGCATTGTGAACAAAAAACATGCATGCACAAGGGTGCACTTTTTTTTTAGAATTCAAGTCACCTCTTGCTATTTCATGAAATTAGATATGCTGTATACTGTAAACTGGGTGGATACGGACACTGGGATGACTTCAAACCAGTTATCTGGCATTTTTTTCTCTCTACTACAACAGACATTTACACCAGTGCTTACTTTCTTAATTACTTTCTCCACATCAGCTATATATTTGCTATTGCATGCTGTGCTAGATGTTTTTGTTTAAACGCACAGGATTGCATGCACACAGAGAAAATGCTGATAGAAAGCTTCAATCAGTCTTTATTGAAATTCTTTACATGATTTCACATCGGTTTATGATATGAGCTCTCAGTAAATTCTTGCTTCACCTCCGTTCGGTTTGGTTAGAAATCATTGGCATCACCTGCAGAGAGAGACAATCAAGGGATCAAACATTTGACAGTGAGTGACATGTCTGGTATTATTATTTTGGAAAACGGTTACTGCCGCTGAAATAATGGAGGTTATTGAGGACGTTTGGTACCAACCACAGTTATAAAGCTTGTTGATTTTCAGCTTGTCAATGTGGCTGAGAGATGACGTCTGGCCCAGCTTTATCTTCTTGCTGCTCTTAGGAATGATGGTTGGCTCCCCATCCTGAGAGTAGGCGTACCTAAACACGTGCACATTGTTTGCTAACTCATAATAGATGAAACATTTTGTAATGTATTGAATAATCTTTGATAAATTATTACTTACATCCCAAAGTGCATGATTGAGCCATAGTCATATGGTAGGCTCATACTGTCTGTCTTGAATTTCTCAAAGTTTCTCAATCGATCTGTTGGATATTAAGCAATATTTTAGAGTTAATATTTGTGAGCTTTCACCTTTAGTTTTATTTTTGTTTGTCATAAATAAATGTAGGTAATTATGAATATCCTTTATTATACTTTTTAAGGAGAATTCACTCCTCCAATACCACCCCGCTTTCTGCCCCGCTGAAATTACCCCTCCAAATGTTTGACCACATGACGGTGACATATTTGTCCCGGTCAAAACGGGACTGCTCGTGCACAAAGCCCAGGGCATGCATGAATTCATGGGAAATCACTCCAACCCGGAGGCAGTCAGGGCTCTGGAGAGACACGGTCTGTCTTCCACCACGTGAACCAAGGTAGGACCAACACCTGGATGATTGATAAATGAAGGTTTATCTGTTTAAAACTGTCACATTCTACTTAATAAAATTGCCCCTCCTCAACTTTAAGATAATTGAATAAAAACAAAGACAACCAAACACATTATGAAATCGTAAAGGCTCTCACCCAGACTTTGGCTTGATGTCGACGTAGTCGCGCTGGTGAGTCCAAGGAACAAACCTCACACAGGTACCATCCTCTATGTTTTCCATCCCTTTTTTTATCACCTTTGTCTCCACTTCAGCTGCTCATTTGAGCGTTTTGACACAACAGACAAGGGACAAAAGTTTTTAAACCATCAAACACGAAGCTGATGAATCTCAAAGAAGTACTGGACTGTAATGTTTTGCATTTATTCAAAACTTAAAGAACTATAATCACGTACAGTAATCAGGCGAGAGCATATACGGCACGTAGACATGTCCGTCCACTGACTTAGACCAAAGGCAGCTGCGAGCAAAGCAGACTTTGGAGCGCCTTCCAGAGGTAACAGCAATGTCTCCCTCTCTGAGGCTGGTAGTGCCGTCTACAATTTGGGAAGCTGACACAAAAATGAAGTCACTCTAGACAGGGCAACAGGAGCTAATTTGCGACAGTATGTTGTGTAAAATGTGTAGCAATTTTTAAAAAATGTGTTCAATTTACCATGGAATTCATTGGCTTTAATGATTGCATCCATTGCAGTGTCATCATCATGGTTTTCACGTTCTAGAAAAAGAAGGGTTTGTAGTCAGTGTGGTCGTTTTTACGGCTGTCAAACATGCGTTTACTTTAAATCTAAATTGAATGTACCTTTGTAGCCAATAGGGCCCCATTTTGGGCTGAAGAAAAATTTCTGCAAAAAAAACAAACAAACCATAAAATGTTGTTGGCAATTCTGTTGCAGACTGTTGTTCAAATCCCACTCCAATCCCATGCATATTTACCTGAGCGTGTACAGCCGAGAGACAGGTGGAAACCACGCACAAGAGGATAATCCGCTCCATCTATGCCAGTCAGATATGTCTTCAGTGTTGCCATTTTACCTGCACTAACACCTAGCTTTATAGCTGTCCCCAATCACTGTCCTGAGATAATACCCATGATTATCTCAGGTAAATGACAGGGTTATTGTTATTTGTTTGTGAGTGAGTTTAATTCCCAAATTAGTTTGATTATTTCACAAACAACAACTCTAACAGCAGGATAATGTGAGGTCTCACTGTGTATAATAACAGCTCCACTTCAATGACTAGTTTTAAATTAAATGGTTTAATGTTTGGCATAGGTTTGGAGCAATTTTGGGCTTTAGATGTCTCATACATTTAGCAGGAGTGCTGTTTTCTCTCCACTAAAGCTAAGATTACAGTGAGTTGACACGCTACGTTGTGCTGCTACATTCACATCATACGTAACTAGCGCAAAACTAATGTACTGAAAACACGTTGTGAACCTCAAAACGTCATAAAAGGGAAAAAAACACTACCGCCCGAACAGGGACTTGAACCCTGGACCCTCAGATTAAAAGTCTGATGCTCTACCGACTGAGCTATCCGGGCTCTGTCAGCAGATGCGGAAGTGGTAATTATAAACTAACGGTAAAGGAATACTTGGACGCCTTACATTTCGGTCAGCAGATCCTGTAAAAACAGGAATTAAACAAAAACAGATAACATGACCGCAATTAATGGCAACACATTTCCTTCACAGCACGAAAAATCTACGGTAGGTTTAACTTGTAACGTTACCGTTAGCAAACAATTACCTGTACTGGCTAAAACGTTAGCTAGCCTAAATTGGCATGTTTTCAAGCTAACGTTAAAGTTACAAACTATCAAGGGAAAGTAGCATTGATATAAAGAAACTTCTATCGAAGCTCGCCAACATTTAAGCAAGTGTTAGTTACCAGTTTGTTAAGTTAAGCTAAGTGACGGTGTGTTTACGTTCATACTAACGTTACATCTTGATAAATTGCAGGAGGAGCGGATCAGAGAGCTGCAACATGCTATCCAAGAAAACACTCACAAACTGCAGGAGACTCAGCAAAGAAGACTGCGGGCTGAGGAAGAGAGAATTCAGTGGTACATTACCTTTTAATATTTTCAACTTATTTATGGCTTGGTTAACTTGACTAAGTGGACTTTGGTGACCGAGGTTTAAGTGGTTAAAAAAAATAAGGTTTTGTCTCCACCTGGCAATGTGCTGCCATGTCCTCGCCCCCTCCTCTTGAATCACAATTGAAGCTGAACAGTGTGACAAATGAATATCATCACCACTGCATCTTACAGAAACCATATGTGCGTTAACAGGAAGAACTTTGCATGAGCTTTTAGTAACAAGCACAACTAAAAGCTATTACAGACTATTTGTTAATTGAATGTGATTTATGTATGAATCAACAGCACATGTATGCAACATGCTTACCACATGTCGTCTGTCTAATATGGGCCTTGCTTTTCCACACCAGACATTTTCACTCTCCTTTTGACTCACTTGCATCGTTTGAAAGGTACAATAAGGCACTTTCAAGCACAAAGATCCCTATTCCCATCCTGTTTACATGCCGTGTTGCTCCTGGTGTTCAAACCTATCCTACAGTCTTTTGCATCTACGAAGGCTGTCCGTGCAACAGGCTACATCTTATACTATCATATGCAGTGTTGACTTTGTTCATTTCAAATTTGTCTAATGAGATCTGCCCACTCTTGCAGTAACAGAGAAACTGAGCGGAGAGTAGATTTGATGATGGACAACGGCGGAGTTGTTGATATGTTGCAACAGCTGGCTCATCTGCTGCAAAAGGAACGGCAACTTTCTGAGCAACTGAACAGTCAAACCTCTGCAGACAGGTAACACGCAGTGCTACGCACGTAGAGAAATAGTCTGACCTTGCACAAACCAAATTTAATGTTATCGTATATATCACATCTTCCAGGAATCAAAAGAATGATTTGCAGGAAAGGAGCGAGTGTGTCAAAAACAAGGCGAAAAGCCTCGCTGCTGAAATTCAGGAGGTGAAACAAAGTCTGGCAGAGGCCAAGGCTCGTAATGTGGCTGGTAAGAGATGTATGGGAGTTTCTACACACTGGTAACTTTGTATTTAAAACTCAAAAGTTTGTAAAAATCTATCTTTCTTTGCCAACAGCACAAGCTTTGATCCATGCACCAAAGAGCAAATCGAGGAGAAAATAAAACAAACCCACGTGAACAAAAAAATTCAAGTTTGTTTTGTAGATTTTAGGCATATTTGTATTTTTTGTGTGAGTTTTATTGCATTTGATATGTACAAATGATTACGCATGCAACGTTGTTTTTGTTTAACCAAATAAAGTGTTTGATTTGATATAGTCCTGGAACACTTGTACTTATTAGAGCTGGAGGATTGCTGACTCGGCATTGCCTGATATGGGACCTGAGGTACTGAGCACATTTACTCAACACTAACAGTTAACATCCCCAAATTGTGATTGCAAACACACAATTTTCACTGCGGCAGTTCATCCACCCAACAATTCACTCAGTGAAGTAGTTCACTTACGTTTGACTGCACTTGTATTCTTACGGGGAACATTTTGTCAGATTTTGCTGTGATTGTTAATTGTAGATGTTGGAGACGTAAGTGTAAGATCTAAGCATTTTGCCACATTTCTTTATTTTCCCTTCAACATTTCTATTTGTCCTCGTTGCTTAAATATTAATGAGCAGTGTTTTAGGGAGTGTGTATGTATTGTCTACCCTCATGAATACAGATTTTATTGGCAGTATGTGTCAAAAAATAAAAATCCACAAGCATCAGCTTGCTGAAAATAAAAAGGAGTGGTGTTATGCCACTTTTACAGTAATATACAATATTTTCAGCTACATTACATAAACCACAGTTGAAAATGAGAAGGGAAGCTAATGTTTCCGATTTTACTGAGAATTGTCCCAATGTTTTGCAGGTCTGTGCAGCTTTCTTGTTCAACAGATGAATGGTTTAATATGAAACAATCTGAATATCCCTTCTCTTAAAAGCATCATTTGGTGGCTGATACACCTGGTTTGAATCACACGCTTGTCTTAAGATTTTTGCTGACATTTGCAGTCTTAATTACTTGAATGTTTTTTTCCGAAATGTATCAAAAAATGTCTATTAATTTGATGGAAACAACCATATGCTTGTGCATGAGTATAGTGTAATTATAAATACAAATGGACACATATGGAAAAACTGGAAAAAGAAATTTTAATTTGTGATTTTGACTGAGCACTGTTTAAATAGAAAGTTGCCCATGTCTATGTACTTAGGCTACAAATTATAACAGGGACATCATTTATTTATTTGTTTGTTTGTTTGTTTGTTTATGATTTTGGCAGTTTCAGTCCTCCATATTGTTACACATGGGACTCGTAAAATATGCAGTACTTTTTATTATAATACACAGAGCTTTTGTAAAACTTGTGACAAATGGGTCAAATGTACGTTCATTGCCGTAGAATACAACCTTTGGCCCGTGAACGCCCTCTTATCGACGCTTTCGGGCTTCCGTAGATATATCCGGAAGAATCGTATGGCCGCATCCCAGCTTTGTTTTAAACAGATTTATGGTGAGTTGTTTGTTTGTTTTTTAAATAAATACCCCATAACTCGATGGTTGTACATGTAATACATTTAAAAAAAGCTTTCAGAAAGGTAATACAAAGCAGTTTTTCAGTGACGCTAGTGACTGTTTGTCTCTGCTACACGTGTCGTTAAATGTCCAGATGGTAACGTTACATCAGCTGAGCTTTAGAAATGAAAACAGAATAAAATCAGTTTGTTCGCTGCTGTCAGCACATGATGGTGAGCGAACTGAACGTTTGTGTGTCATGTCCGACGGACTGAAGAGTAATGTGTTGACCACAGACAAGTATGATTTTTTATTATGGACATGAAGGACACTATCATTGTGGATAACTAAACAAATCTCACAGTGTGTTTGTGTGTTTCTAGTGTCTCATCACATCGTGTGGTTAAAAAGAGGCAATGACGGCTTGTGCAGAGAGTCGCTCTGTCTTTGACTTGTGCCCAGATGATGAAGCTTTCACTGGGCTGAGGAAAGTGAACAGCGTCCTGAAGGAGGCTGTAAACAGCACTGACGGTGTGTATGAAGCTGTAGTAGTAGTAAAGACAAATATATGTTTTTATCTGTTTTCTGAAGCCTTTCCTTGTATGTTCCTCCACACAGAGTTGGAAGATAAACCCCCAGAGGATGACAGACAGCGGGAGTCCAGCCTGGTCAGAGAGGTGTCGGACAAAATGGTGTGTTCGGCCTGCAGATGCCCCTTTACCAATCGCGAGGAACAGGTGAACACACAACTCCACACACTTCTCTGTTAAATAATAAGAGATCTGCTCATATACTGAAAACTAGAGCTGTCGAGCTTCGAAGCTTCACATGTAATCAACAGCAAATATTCAAAGCTTTGTTCTTTGGGCTCTGTCTTTCCATTAAACCATCCAAATCCATGAAAATCAACGAACAAAACAGAAATTCAATATGTATTTGCCAATTTTGATATGCGGTGTAAATCAAGTGTATGGGAAACCTTCTTCAGATGCACTTTTTGTGACATAATAAAAGCTTTTTTGCTGTTTGCCTCAGACTAAGTTTGGGTAAAAAATGTTCAACAGCAAAACAAATAAACAAAAGAATATCCGAAGCCCAAAATTGAAATTGAATACGTACCCAATGAATGAATATTTGAATATTTAGGGACAGCCCTACAGAAAACTGAGTCAACAAAACAAAGTTTGTCTTTAAATTTCAGATGGAGCACTACAAGCTGGACTGGCATCGGTTCAACCTGAGACAGAAGATGTCAGGGATGCCACCGGTCACGACTGAGGAGTTTGAGAGGAAGACTGGTGCTGGTAAGGACACCGAAGTCCCACACATCTGTCAAGGTCTTTAATGAGGAAGCAGCAATGGGCAGCTGAAGTCATTTTAAGTTAATTGATTACTAGTCGTTGATTTACAGGAGACATGTCCAGTATCTCAGGCTCAGAGTCCGACTCAGGGGAAGAGGACTCAGAAAGTGAAGGTGGGGTAACACGCAGCAACGTCACCAGCACAGATAATGAGAGCTCAGCTGAGAGCAGCGTCCTCAGCGGTAGGCTCTCCAGCAAGGTGGTTTTCCAGAACTCAGCAGGACAGTATCTGTCAGTCTACCGCTGCATTCTGCAGGGAAAGGTGAGACTCAGCAGGTGTACTGCAGTGCAGGGTGGGAATTTTGTAAGAGATGTTTCATTTCGTGCTCTGTTCCTGCTTTATTTCAGTCGGATGATGAGCAAGATGCTGGATCCTCCCTGAAGGCCATCAGCAAGAAGACTGTCTGGGTCATCATCATGACAGGTGGAGGCCACTTTGCTGGTGCTGTATTCCAAGGGTATGCTTTTTGTTTCATTGTTCTTTTGAATCTATTACGGAATGGTCATAATTGTAACTGTGAAAGGACGGCCAACTCTGTAATTTTTTAGCTTTATTTCAACTGATTATTCATTTTAAAGAAAAGAAGTCCTTCAACACAAGACATTCCATCGATACACAGTGCGAGCGAAGCGAGGCACCGCTCAAGGACTCAGAGACTCTCAGAACCGCAGCCACACACCAAAGTCTGCAGGAGCAGCACTGAGGCGACACAATGAGGCAGCACTAGTCAAGGTAAGATTATTTATCATTTATAAGCACTTAATTTTGTCATTTAAAATAAAAGTCATGAGGTTTTCTACCTTATTCACGAAGGACAAAAGTCACCAGCTCTGTCACATGGCGAGACGGATCAGTTTAATCCTGATGATTCCATTTGCTGAGCGCTTTCATCTCTCTCTAGTAGCATTTAAAGGTTCTGTAGCTAATTATTTTACCTTTTTAAGAGTGAGGCTGTGTATGCACCGAGTCGTGGTGCCTCCTGTTTTCGACTGTAAATTTAAGGCAGCTGTTGCATATTTTCAGAAGAAAATTTCCTAAAAAGAACTGCAGCAATTCACCCTTCACTGAGCTCTGCCTTTTAACGCAAAAAGACCAGAGGGTAGCACCGCCAGCTCTGACCAGAGTCTGACAACTTCGTAGCTGTGCTCCACTGAACCTCATGCAGTCTTTTCAGATTATCAGCATTTTCAAGCTGGAATCTGTTCGAGGGAGATATCAGTAACACTTTACTTAAGGCATCCATCCATAATGCATTATTGACATTCTTACAATGTGTTAGAATGTTCTTACAGTGCTGTATTATTTTAGTTATAAGAAGGCTTAGGGTTAACTGTAACTCTAACAACTTTAATGCTTTATAAGTGTGTTCACAATATTTTATAATGTGTTCTGCATGTTCATGTGTTAAATTGCATTATAGAGACAGGCTTCGTGGGAAGTGTTACCGACACATCCGTGCTTTACCTTTCCAAACTCTGTAACACTTTCTATGAAGCCTGCCTCTATAATGCATTATAACACATTATAACACAGCTAACGTTACGTCTGCTTCAGCAACCCTTCAATAAACATTGAGGCCATGTTTCATTGTTAGTAGTTGATACCAGCTGGTTAATTTGAGTAACTTTTAGCTATTCAGAGCCTAGCCAGCTAAGCTATAGTCAATGGCTAGAGTCTGGAAATAACAGCTGTCCAGTTTGCAACCAAAAACCCAACTTCACTTCTAACTTAACATAATATACAAGGTGATGTCCTCCCCTTGTCCTAAACGGTCTTAAACCATCAGGAGAGTCCTTGTTTGTTTTATGAATGAAGTGAAACACAAGTTAGAGCTGCTGCACTGTGATCTGTAGGCTGTAGCATGCATCTCTATATTCATAATCTAACCTGTTTTCTCTTCTGAGTCAGTTTTACATCCTGTAGTTATCATTTAAATTCATACTGCAGAGCTTCTGTCTGAAATCGCTTCTTCGTTTTTTCTAAAATTAGAGAATATTTCTCCAGGGAGTGTGGTTAGTGACTGTGAGCTCCATGCTGGCTCCAAAAGCTGGTGGAACATAGCAACAGTAACTAAGAGGGGTGTGGCTTAGCAAAAGTTCAACTGTCTTGTTCAAAGTATTTCCTTTTTTTCCCGTGTAAAAAGCTTCAATTAATCTGAGTTTTCATAAATGTATTCAGTTGTAAAGTTGAAAATATCATGTATCTGAGAATTTCTGGTAAGTTTATAAAGCACCTTAATTATAAGGTGAGGTAAGTTTTTCCAATAATATATATTCAAACAATTGTAAATCTTTTTTTGCAGGACATCCAGGATCTCCTGGCAAGCTGGGCTGAACACTTGAAGGAGGCCTCCGCGATATTTGTGCGAGCCCCCAGCTACAATAAAACAATCTTTTTTGGCGGTCGTGCAGCTCCACTCGACAAAAAAGATCCCAGAATCCGCACACTTCCCTTTGCCACGCGTAGGGCAACCTTTCGAGAGGCTCAGAGGGTTCATGAGGTGCTTTCCACCGTCCATGTTTACAGTAAGCTGAATTATATCCTTGGAATGATGACATGTTACCTGCTTGTTGTAATCCAATGCTGGTATAATAAATGCTGTGTGCAAAATATCTTGATTTAGGGAAAGACACAGATATGTCTGCAGTCTTCAGTCCATCAAAGAAAGCCTGGAAAAAGACTGTGAAACGTGCATCACCAATCAATACAGATCAAAACAAAGGTAAGCTCACCAGAACGACGTTACCTTTACACTTACACTCGTTTGAACCCTATTGATAATGAATTGGATGTAAATTGTTGCTGTTTTAACATTAAGTTTATATACTGTGAAGTGTGGTATGACAGAACACTTCTTTATTTTTGGCCTCAGCAGAAGAAAACCAAGATCACTCCGACAGAGAGGAGAGTGGCGAGATTCAGCTGGAGATGGTGGAGCTGACATTAGGAACTCTTGACCTCAGGGAGTCTGAAATCTGCCCCTCCAGGCACAGGAGGAAGAGGAGGAGAAAGAAAGATGAAACCAAAATGCAAAATGAAGGTAGGTCTGGCTCACTTATCTCGCATGTGGTGACAGCAACACTACAGAAACCCGATGAATGCTTTTTATTTTTTGTCACGCAAGTTGTCCGAGGTTTATGAGGTATCATATCTGTGTTTGACAGAGTTGAGTAACACAGAAGCAGACAATCAAGAAGAGGAGGTGCCAAAGGCGACACCAGCAGGAAACACGCCTCAAGAGACACAGTCAAAGACGAGGAAGAGGAAAGCACAGAGGAAGAAGCAACTGGAGGGTAAGTTCTTCCTGCTCATCACTGTTTAATATAATGCACTCAAATCTAACTCTTGGAACTTCCGATGCTGAACACACTTTCTGTCTTTTTCAGAAGCTGTTGATGACTCACGGGAGTACGGCCTGAGGGATTCCCTGTTTACAGCCTGCAAAGTAGGGGATGTGGACGCCGTGTGCAGACTCCTTCAGCTACCCGGAGAAACGGCAGAGATTCAAGAGCTGTCAGAGAGCAACCCTGTAACTGACGCCCGGAGTCCTCTAAGTCTCCTCAACAAGCCCATAGACTCATCAGGGTTCACTCTGCTGCATGTGGCCTCAGCAGCTGCACAAAAGGCCGTGGTCAGGCTGCTCCTGGACGCAGGAGCAGACCCAGCCTGCAGGTATATTAACATGTAAAACTACAAGTGTGGTAAACTTTGCCGCAGTTGTAGTGAACTTTTCTCTAAGCTTAAAGGTAAGGGATAGTTCAGCATTTTTGAAGTGTTGTATGAGGCACTTTTACATAGTCTGTCTTTTACCTTCTGCAGTTGGCGATCAGCGGTGTCACTTTTAGAAGAAGGGGGGAGAAATCGCTGCACCGGAAGTCATTATTTCGTTGTTGCTGACAGGGTCAGCAGAAAAACAGGGGTTTTTTTAGCCACATATCTAGATGCTTACCTAAAAAAAAAAAATCTGTATTTTTCTATTGCGCACTAAATGTAGGATTTTTAACTGCTTTGGTTTGCCACCAGACAGCCGTTAATTACATTTACTACAGGAGTGGGCGTAACATATGTGAAAAAATCCTAAAAAAAAGTGAAGTGAAAAAGTCCTAAAATTAGCATACAATTAAAAATATTGGGGTTTTTAGGTGAGCATTTATATATGTGCATATATGCTAAAAAATTGTTTTTCTGCAGACCCTGTCTGCAACAGTACAATGCTGACTCCTGGTGCGGCGACTTCTCCCCCCCCTTCTTCTAAAAGTGACACAGCTGATCACAGAAGGTATTAGACTGATTATGCATAAGAAACTCAAACAACCCCACTTCATAAAAAAAATGAACTATCCCTTTAAACATTATTCTGTAATACTCCTTCACAGGGATAAAAAAGGGCACACTCCGTACAATGCTGCCCCTGACAAAGACACAAGAAATGTCTTTCGGAAATACATGGGCGAGAATCCTGACAAATACGACTACAGCAAGGCGCAGGTTAGAGCGTGTACAGTCTTTACATTAGACAAGTATTCCATTAAATACAAGCAGAAGCTTCTGTGTAAATTCATATTGTTTTTCTGCATACTTGCAAACTGAAGGTCCCTGGGCCGCTCACAGTGGAGATTGAAGCCAAACAGGTGGAGAAGAAAAAGGCACAAAAAGCTTTGAAAAAACAGCGAGAAAAGGAGCAGAAGGAGGAAAAGAGGAAACAAGAGCTGGAGGCAGAGGAAACGAGGAGGTTTGCATCTCTGACTGATCGTGAAAAGGTGAGTTAATGTGCATTCAAATCTCTAATATTCAAGTTATGGTTTTTAAAAACATCTTGCAAATTTTAACTTCTCTGATTTATAGAGAGCTCTGGCAGCAGAGAGGAGGTTAGCTGAGCAAGTAGCAGCAACAGGGGTCAGCATCACTAATGTTCAGTAAGTCCTCCTACACTTAAAGCTGGGGTTGGCAGTTTATTTTTGGTGTCACTGGGCAAAAAGTCCATAATATCCTTTAAGCATTCTGTAATTCTATCTCGAAAAACACTAGACTTCTGCACCTTTGCTCTGTATTCAGACCGTGACAGGGGCTTTTTGGCCAGTTACAGGTCATTTCAGAGAGTGCGCGTTCCTACTGGCTGTGCTTCTTAGCAACAAGTGATGTTGCTATGAGCTGATTGGTTGTTGAAAAAAGTGATTTGTCTTACATTCTAAAACCGGCCTCTGGCAATTGGACAAGCTGAATTGCAGCCGACACAGTCAGCCAGCTTGAGATGAGCTGAGATGGACCAGTTTACACCGCTGCAACTTTTCCTGCAACTGTTTAATCTCATCAGGAATTTTTGGTGTTTATTGTTTATTATTGTATATTAAAAAGGATTCTCATTAGCAGACTCCTAGACAACCAGCTAATCTTACTGGGGTCCAAAAATTGGACTAAAAAGAGAGAGCAACAACAAATGAAATAAAACGCTAGCCGTAACAAAAACAGGGAGGAGACGGTGCTGTGGAGTTGCTTCTTTAGGAGTCTCATATTACAGCTAGCTTGATTTCCAGACATTGCCTACCCCAGCTTTAAAGCAATTCTGCAAATGGTTTGTCACTCAGAGCTGTCTGTTGAAAGTTGGTGAGCTTTTTGTTTGGGTTTGTCTTTGTCTGCAGGAGGTGCTGGATGTGTGGAGAGTCTCTGCTTGGGAAGATCCCATTTCAGTACCTGGACTTTTCGTTCTGCACGCCTCGCTGTGTCCAAGCACATCGCAAAGCCAGCACTCCTCCAGTCAAGACCTAAAAGACATTTTAGTGGGAGAGAAGCTACCTCATTACAACTAAAACTGAATGAGCAACCTGGTTAAGAGTCTTATATGGCTGTTCCTTAGTAATGTGCTAATTTTTTCCAAAACAATAAAGGATTAAATCATCTTATTTCAACTCCAAACAGTCATTAAAAAAATCTAATCTTTTTTTTATGGCAAATGATAAATGTTGAACTGAAGGCACATACTGTACTGAAACAATGTAATAAATGGATAATTTATTCATATCTACAATAATGAAAAAGATAAAAAAAGCAAATGCAATAAAACAACGTAATGCTGTTTGTATATCGCTGTCATTATTTCCACAGGTGTCTTGAATGTTCAGCTTTAAAAGCAAAATCCGCACTGGGTAACTGTTTGACTGAGGCTGCTGTGTCGAAGGTTAAAAAGGATGATTGCTCAAGAATTTGCCAAAAATGAAACACTGAAATTTGAAGAGAGTATAAATGGTGCAGAACAAAGCATTTCCTCTCGCCTGGTAAAATGCTCAGGATTATATCACTGATGATTTCTTGTACAGAGTGCTTTCAACAGGTATCAGCATGTGTATTCCTACAGCTGGTTAAACATTTGTGCTAAACCCCCCCCCCCCCAAAAACTCAGCGTGCTCTGTCAGGACTTTGCAGCAGGGTCTTCGAGCTGAGGCCGGTCTATGAAGAGAACCCGTAGCTGAGCTGGGGCCGCCTCCAGCTCCAGCACTGTGATGTTGTTGGGCTGGGTGGTGCTGAGCAGGGGCCCGGGGATATAAAGAGTCTGTTGGGGGCCCCTGGCTGGCCAGTACCGTCCCAGATTCATACCGTTAATCCAAACCTGACCCTAATATATGAAGAAAAAAGATCGGAATGATAACATCAAATAGGATCGGAATATTTTAGCAATTGAGTACACTGATGCCGAAATGTCCCCCCCTCCAAAAAAATATCGACATTAACCTTTGTCCATTCATGGAGCTTGAGAAAGGTGTCCCACGCCAGGCCGTTGGGCTGCAACGTCCCCATGTAGAACACTGGTCCAACTGAGGGTTCTTTCTGCGGGGAAGGGAAGGACCTCTGACTGTCTGAATGAGGCCATCCACCAGCAATGGCTCCATCGATGTCCAGAGGGTAGATCTTCCAGTCAGTCAGCACATCTTTACCCAAGATCAGGTTGCTCAAGAGGCCCTGAAATACACAAACTGTTTACTAGCTATTACTAGTAATTTCTTGTAAGCAGGGTTTGCTCACAGTGGTGCTGCACAATTTATTATAAAATTTAATCTTAAATTGCAGGGAGGTGCAATTATGTTAAAGGAGTGATGTGTCTCAAAATAAAATTTTAATTCAAATACTGTGGTGCTGCAGAGTTGTGGCCTTCACGTCATATTCTGTGTGGGAAATTTCTGCAAAATCACATCGTAATCATTTTAATAAATTTTCAGTGAAACTGAGAATAATGATGTGAAAATGATCATTCCTTCGAAATCCACACATCATATCGCAAACTCGGTCCAAACAATCACAAATAGATATTTTGTCAAAATTGTGCAGCCCTACACAGTAGCTATTAAAAAAATGGGAATTTGTTATTCCTATGAGAACTGTCCTTGGTATTATGACTGCCATAATTTCAAAATATTTCAAAATGTAAATAGCTCAAGAATACTAAGAGTTTATAAAGGTCAGCAGTCCAATGTAAACTTTTAACCATAGCAGCTTTATTACAGTTTATCCATGACCATAGCTGCAATCATTAATGGAATAATGGACGATAGGAAATTAATTGCCAACTATTTTGATAATCGATAAATGGTTCCAGTCATTTTGTAAATAAAAAAATTGAAAGACTTCCTGGTTTAACCTCTTAAATGTGAAGTTTGCTGCCTTTCTGTGTCATTTACGAGCATAAACGTGGACTCTGTGTTTTGGGCAAAATTTACAATTTAAAGATGCCACTTTGGACTCTGGGAAATTAAGATGCACATTTTTAGGACTTTTTTGACATTTCATGGGATAAATGATTCATCGATTAATCTTAAAAATAATCGGCAGATTAATCAATAATGAAAATAAGCGTTAGTTGCAGCCCTATCCATGACAGAGGTCTAACACGGGATTTTTTTTTCACCTTTCACCACGTTTTGTTTTGTTTCGTGTTTTTTTCCATTTGCTGAGTTTTAATAATCTTTTTTGGTTTGGTTGTTTATTTGGTTTGAGATTAAGTAATTGAGTGCAGACAACACCAAGAGTGAACAGCACTGACCCCCAGGACGTTTACACCTTGCAGTGTAGTTTCAGGGCAAACTGGCTCATTAATGACATTCGCCTTCCCAACCCAAAACTGTCTGTGTGACTGCCCTCTGGCAAGTATTTCTGCTCTAACATGGCACAGACTGACCTGAGGAATGAAGCTCGTTCTCAGTCTCTCAGACAGGCCAAACTCACCCAACACACATGTTGCACCTGTTTTGCTCTCTGCATCTTTTGCACCTCTAAACTGCAAATGTTCACATTGTATGTTGGTTTCAAGTTCTAGCTGTTCAACTAATTGCCTTTCACTTGACACATTTTTAATACGCCCACAACTAACGACGTTTATTCCGTGAAATGTCAAGAAAGTGTGAAAGATGCTCATCTAAACTTTCCAGAGTTCCAGAGTGTGACGTCTTCAAATTTCTTCCTTTGTCCAAACAAAAGCCCAAAACACAAAGACTCTTCATTTCTTATCATAAATGACACAGAAAAGCAGCAAATCTTCACATTCAAGAGGCTAAGCAAAGGTTTTTACTTTTTTATCTGAAAAGTGACTCAAACGACTAATGGATTATCAGAATAGTTGACAATTAATTTTCAACCGATCGATTAATCTGTTAATTAATGGTTGAAGCTCTACATTATTATTACTTTAATCTACTATGCACTAACAGTTCTGTGATTTTGTATTGTTTTCCACATGTATAGCTTTATCTCTTTAAAACATTAATATTACATTATTTATCTCTGATGGCAGCAGTTCACCAGTTCTTTTTACTATCTGTACAGTCAGCTGAGTTGTTGCTATCCCACTTCACCGCTGTTGTACATGTTCAATTATCCATGTGTCAAATAAATCTTAACAGCACTGAGGTTTAAAGAACCCCAAACAATGGGCAAGAAAAGACGATGTCAGCAAACCAGGAGCATAAAGACACGATTGTGTACGCAGAGAAAATGTAATTTGCTCCCTCTGGGATTGGACTTTTGTTCTCTTGCCTTGTAGTCATTGATCTTGCTGCCAAAGTTCACCCTCCCCATGTTCTCCACGAGGATGTCCACATTGTCCCCCTGCCGTCCAGTGATGTTCGTCACGAGGACAGTGTCTCTCTCCAGCAGGCCCTGGAAAATCTTTACACACACATTCACACACACACACACACACACACACACACACACACACACACACACACACAGAGTGTGAGCATTAAAAATAACTGAGGAAGAATTAAAATTTTCACAACATATCATAAACAAGCATATGTGGCCTTAACTTGTGATGTTTTCCCTATACCCAACAGGAAAATCTGATTGGCTGGCAGAAAACAAAAGTTCATTGTAAAGGCTTACCCCATTGACGGACACATATGCACGGTCATGAACCCCATTCAGTGGAGAGATAAGTGGCGTGGGCTGTGAGAGGTCCCTGGGCAGCGTGGTCCGATAAAGCATGTATCCATAGTACTGAACACAATAGACATGACAGGTTGCAGACACAACGGTCTAGAAGTTCTCCATGTTTCAAGAGGTTTACTGTTACTACAGCACATTTATTAAGACAGACAGCGCACCTGTTTCACCTCTTCAAACGTCAGAGGATGCTGGGATTTCACCGGCCCGAGGGGTGACAGGGTGTTCAGCAGGCTGCTGATGTTTCCAACCTGAAAAAAACGTATCCACTGTTATTAGGAACAAATACGGCACTCACTCTTGCTCATTAAAACATGTTTGTGCTTAATCTGAAATTTCATGACCTTTTTCAGGTTAACAAAACCGTACGCAAACTTGGGAGTTGCTGGTGGCATCGGGCCTGAGGGAATTTCTCTAAACTGTGGAGAAACAGAGATACATAAATCACATCTCAGACATTTATTCAAGTGTAATCAGGACATCCACCTCAGTGGATGGCAGCTTATCAGTGATACCTGTTTAATGACGTCTCTGATGGCAAAAAGCTTGTCTGTGGGGTCACCTGCTTCAGACAGCGGGGCATCATAATCGTAACTCGTCACTACTGAGCGAAACCTTGTGTCGTGATCAGCACCTACAAAGAGATGAGAGGCACCACAAGCTGAGCTTTAATCTCCACCTAAACATGAGATGATCCAACACTGAAGCACTAACAATGAAAAAAACAATGAGTTTACCATTCCAGTAGCCAAAGTTACTGCCCCCTTCAAACATGTACCTGAAAGGAGAGAGGGGGAGACTGTATTACCTAGCCGGTAAACTGGTGTTCCTTACAGAGACTTGGTGCTCTTCACCTTGTGAATGGTTTTATCTCAAACTGGTGATTGATTGATTCCTCTTAAAGAGGACATATTATACTCATTTTCAGGTCTTTGACTTTGATTTTTGACTCATATAGAGCAACTAGACACCATCCACCAAACAGTAAATTCCGTAGATCTTCAGAGAACTGTGACATGCGTCCTCTGTCCTTCTATTTTGTTCAAACTCTCAAAACGGTCTGTGTTGGTTTCTCCTCCCCCTTTTCCCTCCTCCCAGCACGCCTCCGCACTCCGCTGTCCTCACAACCCCTTTTGTCCGATCGCCAGCACGAAATAAACACAACTAGGTCCCTGATAAAGTGTTACTTACAGCTGCGCTCCTCACTCTTCAACAAAACAGCGGTCCTTTAGCAGCAGTTCAGCTGTTAATCCAGCTCATGTGCTCATGCTGAGTAAGTAAATAAATCCACGCAGAACAAATCCACTGGAAACAGGAACGCTATCAACTTCTGTCTGGTGTTTGCCTCTTAAGGAAAGTTCAACTAAGTGACCTTCTCTTCGTTCACCCGAAAATACACTTTATTGGAGCCATATCGAACAACTTGCTGTAATCCATGAAGCAAAAAGTTGCAAAGAAAAGACGGAAACAAAAAAGAAAAGCAGAGTAGCTCTCCTTCAAAGAAAAGGCTGGCTATATTCTTTATTTTTCTTGTTGTTTTTGAATCACATTACAAGACTCCTACTGAGGATGACGATTCCAGTGGATTCCAGGCACACTGTCATGCTGCTGTTACTACTCACTCAAGCACCAAATGTGTAATAATCTCCAACTGAGAACAGCCTGCTGCAAATACACTTTGTCACTCTGTTTCAGTTGAATTTGTGTAAATCTCAGTGCTAAAGCATCTTAAAAAAATATCTAAATTGTAAAATGTAACACCCACAAAAAAAATAGTGAGCTATTTTTTAAAGCAAGTTTTTTTTTCTGTCCGCAGGGTGCGATAAGGGAAGTATGTCAATGCAAGAAAATGACATTCTTTGCCAGTATATATAAAGGCCGCCACAAGGTGTGACGCCAGTTTTGTTTCTTAGTATAAAACAAAAGAACCATAAAGTATGCAGTCTATGCGTTTCACAGCTAGAATGCTACCAATGTTAGCTTGTTATGCTAACTTCCTGTGGCAAACAGTGTGCATGGTCTGCCTGAAAACTGTGGCAAGGGTCCAATTTTTCAAAGCACTCAAGGCAAATTCCAGATTGGAAAAAAACAAAGGGAGGAGTTAACACAGAAGTGAATGACTTCTTTTTGACGTATATACACAGAGCTTTGTGGAAATGAGGTGTAAGACCACCAGCCGGGCTAGGAAAGGTGAAAAGAGAGAAAGTACTACCACGACGTTGGTTTTGGTCTTTTCATGGGATTTTTTAGCTGTAAGAAATATACAAAAGAACGACAGCACAGTGTGCGATGATGTGATGAGTGTTGGGGGAGACATACATGTTGACATTGGCACCCATGGTTAGCATTTCTCCCAGCACTCTGCTGACCTTCTGA
>JAQLOL010000005.1:15356059-15367361 GCA_029783665.1 Naso thynnoides | reverse complement strand
TCCCCCCAGTGGTCCAACCAGCCAGTGTAGAACTCTGAGTTCACCTGAAACATTATTCAAAACCCTCAGATGCTGGTTCAATGAGCCAATAATCATTAAATATTAATATTAGTAAGTTAACATGCAACTAACCAGGGGCCCTCGGGGTTCAAAGCGTCTTTGCCGTCTGAAGGCTTCAGTTATGTTGTTTTCTACGTTGGAAAATAAATAATTGAGATTTCAACTTTCCCAGTTAATAACTTCAGAAATTAGATGATGCTATCTTGTTAATTATTTTCACACAGTACCAACCTGTTCCAAAGTCTATTGTGGCGTATAATCCCTGCAGGGTCCCGCATGTCATTTCCCTGTCTGTGTTTCCATCCGTGGTGAACAGGACCGTGTCTTCACCCAGAAAGAAGCTGAACAGAGTCCGCAGGTGACGCATGTAGTTGTAGTCACAAGCGTAGTAACTTCCATATTCATTCTCCACCTGTAATTAAAGACAATGATTAATTGAAAGCATTAATGAAACACCTCATAAAAAGTTAACTAATGCTCTACCTGGACAGAAATGATGTTTCCCCCGTTGATATACAGCCATGGCTTCACTTTGGGAAGAAGAACAGCAAGCCAGTTGCTGACTGCCTGGATGTAATCTGGAGCAAAATAATTTATTTATTTTTTTTTTTAATTTTAATTTTATTTTGGTGCAAAGACACAGACAGTAGCTGCATGTTTTACCTGTGTCAGCTGAGCGAAGTATGATGTTTGGTTTCTGAAGCAGCCACGCAGGTAATCCACCCTGAGAGGGAAGAACACATGATGTTCTTTTTAAGAAAAACATCAACAAGGAAAAACCCATCACTGACACACTGCAGATCAAAAGCTTTTGGAGATTTGATTTCTTTGAAGTAGGACTGATTGCCGGTTCTGGTTACCATATAATGAGTCAAGAGTTTTTAAACACTGAATGGTAAACTGGACTGCACAATGACATTCAAGATTTTCAAGTATGTGAAAAACATGTTAAATATTAATCCCCTTTTAAGTAACAGCAACATTATTGCATTGTGTACATGTTACATTAAGAGTATTACAGATGTTTCGCTTTAAGCAAATTTTCAGTAAAGTTTTTGATATTTATGAGGAATATTTAGGTGATAAAAAGAAGACAGCATGTCATTTAATAACAACAGTTTTGTCTACTTTAATAGTACATCTCCCCTTGAAACAATTTTTTATTTTTTTCAATGTAGAAGTCTAACAAAGGTGATAAAACAGCTGAAACATCTATACATCTTGTTTGAACAAATGTGGAATGTTTTCTTCATTTTTCTGCGTCACAATGTAAATGTTGGTTTTAGATACTGCACACTTTCTTTATATCCTATTACATCCCATAAGGTTTATCAGCTGCTTCCCTTCCTTCTTTACTCTATGACGATGTGTAGAATTTATGTTCCTACCATTTCCCATTCTGCACAGATGTACGGCCCCGGACGCAGGATGACCAGGAGACCAGTTTGATTGGCCAGATCCAAAAAGTGCTCCAAATCTCGGTCCCCTGTGAAGTTTTGGACCCCCTGCACTGCTTCATGAAAGTTCCAGGGCACATATCTGTGTGGAGGCAGAGCAGACGTGATCAAACCATTACAGCACAGACAGACTAAGGAGAATGATCGAAATATATTTAAGAATGTGACGTTTGAAACTCACACTTGGATGGCATTGAGTCCGGTCATGTACATCTTCATGATCCTGTCCTTCCAGTAGTATCGTGGGATTCTGGAGTAGTGGATACTGCCTGAGATGTACTGGAAAGGCTTCCCATCTTTGAGGAAACAGTTGTTTTTGTAGTCTATAGAGAAGGATCTTTTTCCAGAAACCTGCAAGGGAGGACATGTTCTGAGAGGCAAAAACTATCTGAGATCTGTTTATACATGCAATGTGGTATTAATCTGTCTGCAGAAGAATGTGTGTCAGCACTAGATTGTACATTTTGTATGTCATTAGCCTTAAATTAAGAGAGAATTACCGTTTAAAAAGGCAAGACAAAGTGGAAAAAAGTTCTAATTTTACAAGCTAAAAAAAAATTTCCAGGAACTACACATCTGTGAGTGATCAGGTGACTTCACTATTGTAAAAGTAACGTTAGTCAGTCAACTTTCGAGTTTGTTTCTTACCAGGTTTCCACTGACAGACAGACAAGCAACGTTCACTGCAACGAAAAGTAAGACACCAGCAGCCATTCCTGCGATAATTGACCTGGACACTAATTCATCACCGCTTTCTTCTCATATTTTAAGATATCATTGCCCCTTATTATTACGGCTCGGCTGCGTTCGGCCCTGCGAGTCTGTCAACTGACGAAGAAACAATATTCACGTTGTGTCTCATGACGTCCTGCCCGCTTCTGCAGCACCGTCACGTGATTTCCAGTGCGCATCCGCCTGGTCCTAAACTCCGCCAAGTTCATTCAAATCTGCTCTGTTGCAGGTTCCCACTCGGTTGACCCCTGACAGTCAATACTTTCCACTGAAAATCCAGTCCTCTGGTGAATGTGACCAGCTATGACAAGCCTGAGAACAAAAACTATGAAGGAAATTTAAAAAATAAATGAGTATTTGTTGAGGATTATGTTGAGTCCATTTTGAAATAATGAAAATGAAGAGACTGAAATAATGACCACACCCATTTTGGGTTAACCTGTTCATCTTCATTAGTAAAAGCATTACACTGAAGCATCTCAAAATAAGTAACAGCACATTTCTGTTAAAGCAAGCTGAAGTTTCTTTACAGTTTAACACAGAGAGCGATCCAAATTACATACGGGCGAATTAGAACAAAATAGAAAAGAACAGAAGAGAATAAAAGTATATAACTGTGTAGGCAGAGGAAGAAGAGAGCCAACATATGATGTAATGCTGTCACAACATGCTGTCATAATACACATGAAATAGGCTGAGAACAATTCTCATTGTGTTTGACATGACAAGATAACAAAGCAGCCAGTTCAGGAATGGTTTGCTTTTTTAGCTGCAGGACTCGGCTCTGTGTCTGTTCGTCTTTTCATGTTGTGTGAATAATGGTTAGAAGTCAACCATTCATCATAAAACTAATATTTATTACAAAGTTTGCAAATCCTTTTTTCGATAAATGTGGACTTTTAATACCGGGATCTTGTGCCGGATATTTGATTTTCAGATAAGATGACGAGATAATGTTGGTGTGATAACACAAAAACATTTTTTGCAGTTAGTCTTCTAATACAAAATGATTGTGTGACAATATCACGTCCTTTACAGAGCACTAGATGGCGCTTTAATACCTTGATGGGAACCAAAGTGAGCTGACATTCATATCTGAGATGAGACAAGTTAAAGGCACTATATGTAACATTTTTGCAGCAAAGGCTGCAAAATTCATCAAGACTTGTGGCCAAAAAATGTGGTCAAATCTGCCTCACCCCATTTGACACAATTTTAATTTCGGGATCACAACAAGTGTAGTGTGCAAAATGTACAGCTATGTGGTCCAGTGAATTCATGTTATTTTGACCTGGCAGCCTGAGTTCAACTTTGGATATGGAAACACCTTCTTGTCTTTCTGTCACCCTGCAAATACGGGATTCATAGCTAATTTGACCTCTGTATGTTAACTGCACTGTTATTAGCACTAAAATGTTACATGTTGCAGGTTTAATTCAAAGATTAAATCCCTGGGCTACAAATTTCAATGTTTATACACAAACAAGCTTTCATTTTAAAGTAACTTTATTGTCATTTTTAAGTTGAGACATAAAAAAGCCAAATGCTATAATCACAAGAGCCTCTAGTTATCAAACTATCATACCTTAAAGTCTGGACCAATTATTCACTAATATTTTGATTCTTGTTAGTCTCAAACAGAAGCTGACATGCAGGCCTGTTTTGTGTCTGTTTAATTGCATGTTTCCAGTGTGCTGACACACTCAAAGAAAATCAAAGTTTCTGCTGGTCTGCAAATCATTACGGTTACAGAGAGCTCTTAAGTGGGAGTAGAGTGCCTGATGTTGTAATGCATAATGGGAACAACAGTTTATCTCTGTATGTCATGTAAGCACAAAGCAGTTAATCCTGGTAATTTGGCTAAATAACGCCTGTATCTGCCTGCTGGCCTGTCATTGTGCTCACATGATTATGTCCAAACACACTTTTAAAGATGCTTTTAGTGCTTTTTTCAGCTCCACTCCCGCAGCAGTAATGATTTTCTATACAATATTTTCATTTCCTGCTCTGCCTCTTTATCCATCAATCTTAATTTAAGAGGACGGTAAAGGGGGTGCTCACTATTGCTAATGGCAGCTGATCTCAACAGCAGATAGAAGAAATGCTCTGGCTCTGTGGCTCATTAGCCCACTGTTAGACGCGGTTAATTGTCCTGGGAATGAGAAGAGGAACAACATACATGGGCATGTAATTTAGTTAGCAGCATGATAGTGCCTGAGGAGGGCTTGTCTGTATCCCGTGAAGCCCTCGAGCTTGTGGAAAATGGATGTTCAAACCACAAAGAAACCAGTGACTAATGCGCTGAAGACACTGAAGGCAACACCACTTACAGCAAGAGTGGAAGTCTGAAGGAAGCGACTGAGACTAATGCAAACATCAGAACGACTGCTGCAGTCGCATGAGATCAACTTGCATTCTTTATTCTACATGTGGGTTTAAAAGTTCTTTGTTTGACGAGCAAAATATGGTAGTCAGTCTTTTAATCAATACACAAAAGGACAGACCAGACCTGCCAACAGTAACAGGAGAGGCCTGTCCCTAATGTGATGGGAGACGAAAGACCCTCACCCCAGGGTCGGGCGTCACCTCAATGAAGTCATCTCCCCTGAGTCTGTAATTAGATTGAAACATCCCTCTGCCTCACAACCCCCCAAAATAAGCCCCCTTTGTTGTTTCTGGTGATAGCAGGTGTATTCAAATACCCCCCTGCTATCCGGAAACACACTTCAGTTCATTTGGAACAGCTGACATTAAAGGGGCACTCCATAAATTTTCACTCCTCTGTATTGAAAGGACAGTTTCCCTGCCAGGAGAAAATCTAGCCTGTAAAACATATTGTACTCCTTTTCTTCCAAGCAAAAGGCAAGTCAAGTCAGTTTAAATGGTGTAGCGCCAAATCGCACCAAAGTTGTCACAAGACACATTAGGTAGAGAGTAGGTCTGGACCAGACTCTATAATTAAATTGTATTAAATTTATTACAGTTATTTAAGTGCGCTCATACACACTCACATTGATGGTGGAAGGAAGTGATGCACTGCATGGTGCTCAAATGGCAATCAGGGAAATTGTGTTGCTCAGTGAGACTTGATGTGTGACAAAAGGAGCAGGTAATCTAAGCACAAATGTGGCGATTGAATGGGCAACCTATTCTGTCTCCCTCAGTTTTAAATATAATGTTTTTTGTGGCTTTGTCAAGTCTGAAAATTTTACTATGATCTGGGTTATATTACAGACCTGTCCAAAATGACTATGAAAATTGCAAAAAGTGCAAAATGCAATCTTTAGAGGCAATGTCTGGTTTGTCCTTTCTGGGTTACTGTAGAAACATGGTGGTGCAACATGGCAGACTCCATGGAGGAGGGTCTGCTCCCTCTGTACATGTAAAAGGCTCATTTTATTAGGCAAGGAAAACACAACAAATTTTACTTTCAAGTGATTATACACTGTTGAAAAAACACTTCAACTTTATATAACATTTCTGCCATGTTCTATAACAGTTCGTTCATTCACTGATTTAAGGGTTTATATGAACTTTTATTGTTTTATTAAAACATGTTAAGATTTTTTTCAGTACTATAAACCAGCAATGTATACGATTCTGAAATGGGCCATTCTACACAATAAGCACTTTATTTTTGGTCCTTTAGGTTTGACTTTGTACAAATGTTTCTGGGCATCATGGTGGTTTAGTGGCTAGCACTGCTGCCTCGCAATAAGAAGGTCCTGAGTTTGATATCTGGCTGAGGTAGGACCTTTATGTGCAGAGTCTGCATGTCCTCCCCTTGACTGCGTAGGTTCTCTCCGGGTACTCCAGCTTCCTCCCACAGTGCAAAGACATGCAGGTTAATTGGTGGCTCTTAATTGCCATAGGTGTGAATGAGAGCGTGAACGGTTGTTTGTCTCTATATGTCAGCCCTGTGATGAACCGGCGACTTGTCCACGGTGTACCTCGCCAAATTTCACTCAGAGCTGGCTCAAGCACCCCCTCGACCCCACCAAGGAAAAGTGGTTAAGGATAATGAGTGAATGAGTACTGCTTCTTTTACACAAGTAAAATATCGAAAAATGTCCTCTGCTGCAAGTAAGTGCTGTAAGCAAGGAAGACGTGTTGTAAGCAAGATGTGGCTCATTCTCAAAATGATTCACTGTACAGGAGGTGATTGAGATTGAAAAAAACCTGGATTAAAAAAAACTCCCAACAGAATTCTTCCCAAGAAAACAACCTGTTTACTTTACACAGGTGGAAGCACAATCACAGTGTGTCTCCGGATAAAATGGGAACCTTTTTTGCAGTTTTCATTTTTTTTAAAATCCACTGAAATTCTGTCTCTAAAAGTCTGCAAAATGTCAGCTGGGCCAACAAAAAGCAAAAGATTACTATTTTTCTTTTCAATTCTGTACTGCCAGATTCCAGACTATGTGTATCAAAAAAATTATGTAGACCTCGTAATCCTTACCTGTTGCTCTGTTGAGGATTTTTGTTTTTGAAAATCACAAAACAGCACCTGACGAAAAAAGGACCACGAAAAACCAACATGGACCAACTTGGAAAATTAGAATGAACTTCTCCTTAAGCTCATTAAGTAATCTCAGTCATTTTTCTGAGCATATGAGGTAAAGCTAAGTGATTAATCATGTAACATGTAAGTTATCTAAATGCTGAGTTGTCTGTGATTCACACGAATGAGGCAGGGCTATAGAATTCCCCTCATGCCTCCATACCAGTCCTGAGTTCAGGATCCTGTCGGGAATGTCCCCTCTCTGTTTTCTCAGGCTCTGAATGGCTAATGAGTCACTGCTGGACCCACTGATGCTAATACACTGAACTCTGAGAGCAAATCCTTCTGAGAAACTAAACAATAAACAACAACATCCCAGTTAAATGACAAAAGTCCTGTGGCATGTTTGTCCCATAACTCAGCAGGTCAGTGCATCCCTGATATTTTTTGTACAGGTTTATTAAATGAATGAAGCCACATATAGGAACAGAGAGAGATTAAATACAATCTTACTGTGGGAGCATTGAAATATGAGGCTCTATAAACAAACAGGAAATTGTCGGTGCGGGGGAGCATGGGAAGTGTGCGAGCTGGCCCTCATTCTTCAGCCTCATGGAAGGTATGGTATGTGTTTGGGGTGCGAGTGTGTCAGAGGAGGAATGTTTGTGGTGAAATATATTGCTAAATCAGGACTGATTCCTTGTAACCCACAGAGGCCCACCATGGCTGATAAAGAGGCTTAATATGCCAAATTAATCATGGTTATGAACAATTTTCTTTCTGGTCCTTCACTTCCTTTTCTTGTAACATATTGACTTTCAATCAACAAGCTTATTTGTATCTTTTATTACAACCACACAAGCATCAGGATGGAAGTCTCACTTAATTTGATACTGACTGACACATCTTGACAACTGTTTGATAGATTGATGCAAAATTAATGTCTCCCAAAGGATAAATCACAGTGACTCTGGTAATCTCCTGACTGTAATGCTAACACTACCAGCAGGTCAACATTTGTTTTTTAAAGTGAAATGCATCTCAGCAACCAGGCAGGCATGGAAAGAGTAGGCCTACAAAAAACCTACTTAAAGCTGCAGTGGGTAATTTTGGGTGTCATAACTTTTTTGTGTTGTATTTGGAAAAAAAAAAGTCCTAATACCCAAAGACAGCTATTCACAAGTGATGTGGTCTGAGAATATTGTGAGATTTCACATGCCTCTGTATGCAAGATTGATAAAAATCCGTTTGCACCTGTTCTGTTTGCCCAATCAGTGACGCTCTCTGTACTTACTGTCCTGATTGGCTGGTCAACGGTGCGCTTCTTAGCAACAGGTGGCATCAGTATGGGCTGATTAGCTGTTTGTGTTTTATGCTTTGACTCGCCTCTGCTGACAGCAGAGCGTCTGCAAATGAAACCGTCAGTCAGCTCGAGCTCAAGCTGAGACAGACCAGTTTACTCCGCTGCAATTTTCCCCTCTATTGTTTCTTCTCACTTCAAGCTGGACTCAAAACAGAGGGTGACAGCAAACAAATTAAAATGTGAGCTGGTTTTGTGTCATTTAGAGTGTCCCTGTCAAGATCTGTTTCCCCTGTAGCCCTGCCACCCTCTGAATGGCGAAGTAAGCTCTAGTTCACAAAGACCTCACTCCCGAGATGTAGAATGTGTATTATAGTAGAGAAACACACATTCAGTGACTGTGTTGTTTTATTTGGAAAATGGGGTAACAGAGTCTAAACTATTTTTTCTGCATTTATGTCTCATGTAACTAACAGATGAAAATACATTATCAAAAAACTTAAATTAAAAAAGTAAATTTATGAGTGTTTCGTTTTGATAGCTTTTTGATGATTGTTGAAACCGTGGTTTCATGGGCTAAATACACAATTGGGGAAGACACAAGACCTGGACATATAGATCATATTTCTATTTGTGTCTTGTTTTTTTTCCCCTTAATTTGTTTGAAAGAAATGCAATTGAGTGATGTCACTGCTAGAGCTCTGCTTAGCTGTTTAAAATAGGAACTATATCGGATGGTTTTCTGTCCCAACAAATAGGCTAGGCCTACGCGTTCTCGGCAGTTTACTTAGAAAATCTCAAAGTATGAAACACATCCTGACAGCTCAAGAAGTTACCGTCAGATGTCATTCCCCCTGTGTTTAATATGAAAATAAGCCCACACATTTTTTGAATTTATACTGTGGACTTTTTACCCTCCAAAAAAGACTAAATTTACCCCTGATAACAGGGGGAACATTTGCTCTATATACCCGAATGCTGAGTTCCAATTACCATCTGACGCTGGATATTGAAGCTGAGAATGACGTCACACCTTAGGTTGACCATCTTCCTGTTCAGCAAGTTGGAAAACCAATATTTCAGAGGGTATGGGAGGGTTTGCTTTAGCCAGATTAGCTACTGTTGGCAATACCTGTTGTTTCAAGACATTACGTAACATTTTGCACTGACAAACACCATTGCAACATGTCCACGGATAGAGATTCAACAGTACAACTGATGAGACATGAAGAAGACATAAGTTTGAATAAACATTGTACTATTACAGCTTTCACTGCTGTTGATGCACAGAGCAGCCATCTTAAATGTTCAAGATGGGTTAATGATTTTCTTGTGACTTTTCGAGTTGGAAATCGGACTTCACAGAGCATTCCAATTAAAATGTCCAAACCCACAGAAATTCCAACTTTCCAACTTTTAAATGAAATCCACCACAATCATATCAGCATACTGATGGAACTGTGACATTAAATTCAAAGTGTTTCAGCTTAAAGAGTTGCTGGCAATGCTGCAGACTCATAGTGTTGTTGTTTATTTTATTTGTTAAATGTAAAAAAAAAAAAACATATAGAAATATAATAAGGAAGAATAAATACAGAATTTAAAAACATTGACTGAATGAATTGAAGTATCTCTAGTTGTTTTTTTTAAAATTAGATTAGGTTTTAATTAAATTGACTGAAAAGTTCTTGTTTACATGTACCCTCAGGGAAAAACAGAAGAAAATATTTTGTCCCAACAAATCATCTATAACTGAATCTACTGAATCGATACCACCTGCAGAATATTTCTGTCCCGTCATCCTGACAAAAACAGCAGGGAGTGTTGACACAGGTGTGAGTAATGCTTTCAATTGGAGACCTGGTGGCTCTGTGGTGTTTCTGGATCAGACACATAATCTAATAAATGTGGCACCAGGATTTATCATCGACCATATTTACACATTAATGTGATGCTGCCAACAGGAGTGATCCAATAAACATCGAATCACCTTAGTTTAATGATATTGTTCCACGTTCCATTTTTATCTGAGTGTTCACTGTTCTCTCCTCTCCTCTTGCCATCCATCTAAGCTAAACTTCATTTGTCTCACTCATTTTTGACCCTCCCCTCAGCTCTTTGTTTGCTTCGGTCCTTGGGTGTGTCCAATAATCAGCTGCTCCCCTGACACAGTGGCCCCCATGCTGACGGATGAATTTGCAATGACCACATCAATTTCATTAGTGAAAATGAACAGAAAGAATCATGACATCATTACTCTCAATCGTGTGAATGGCCTGACTAATCTTGTAATGTGTAACTGACCACTCACGCTTAAAACGCTCATTATTGACTCAGTGTTTGCGCTTTATTTACCTATGTCGTCATTCTGTTTCCTTATATTGTAATTCTACTGCTGCGTCTGTCTACTTAACACTTATTTTAAAAATATGTCGTGTGTGTGTTTCCTCTGTTGCTCTGAGCTGTCTTTTGCTGATGTTAAAGTTGTTGGGGTTTTTTTGTCTCATTTTGTGTTCAAGGCTAGAGGGTGCTGTATGTTGTGAGGATGAAGCCTGCACTTTTCAAATTTGTGATTTTGGACTTTATCTATAAAATTAGCCTCGACTTGACTGCAGTGCCCTTGTGTCAGGATAGTATAGTATGGAATGGGAAGGGATGGGGTGGTACAGGTAAAGGTAAAGGTACTTTAGTGGTCACATATACAGCTCACAGTTGATCTCCGCTTTTAACCCATCCCTGAGGAGCAGTGGGCAGCCTCAGCACAGCGCAGCATCTGGGGGCCGACTCCAGATCTTTGCCAGTACTTCAGCCAAGGGTACTGACTGGAGACAGATCTAACATGCATGTTTTTGATGGTGGGGAAAAACCAAAGCAACCGGAGGAAACCCAAGGGAATAAAGAGGGAGAACATGCAAACTCCACACGGAAAATACTTGCCCCAGCCGGGAAATGAACCTAGAACTCTTTATTAATTTCTTAATTTTACACAGATAGTTCATGTTGGTCAACAGTTCAGTTTACACATCAATGTAAATTTTCAGAGTTAGCTAATGAGATCATTTTCCTCGGCAGATTGAAGAAAATTAGCTGTTGTATCTGACAGTTGCACTGACTTGAGCATAAGTCATAAAAAGCAGATGGTACCATGATGACGTAACTGAGCGTAGATCAATGTCTGTGCTGGTTGTTCAGCTGGCACTCAGGGCTTGGACAATAACACATGGATGAGTGCTTTTTACATAATCAAACCAC
>JAQLOL010000005.1:15330171-15353701 GCA_029783665.1 Naso thynnoides | reverse complement strand
GAAGAGTAAACACTTCACTTATTAATTATTACAAAACTCACCGCCATCTGCTGGACTAACTATGAAATTGAACCATTTTAAATTACTAATCCAAGCAATTTTTCCGACGTTAATAACAATTTTAATAGCAGCTCATATCAGGTATTATGTAGCCTGACACTAATTTACCTGTGATAGGCCAATATTGGCCAACAATACATGCAGACAGATGTATCATTTAGGCAGGTTAGGTTAATTGGTGACCTGAAATTGCCTGTAGGTGTGAATGTGAGTGTGCATGATTGTTTGTCTCTATATGTCAGCCCTGTGATGAACTCGCAAATTGTCCAGGATGTATTCCACCCTTGCCCAGTGTCAGCTGGGATAGGCTCCTAGGATAAGGATAAGGATAATGAGTAAATGAATGAATGATATATTGTTTGGGCCCATGATTTTGACCATACTATAGTGACAACATCACACTTATAGACTGGAATAGAGGAACTGACAGACATCTCAACTCAAGTCAGAGGCAAACTATCCCACTGTAGCTGATCATTAATGGGCAGCTACTGTAGAAAAAGCAGCAGTAATTGTGATGGTAGTTTCACATTTTCATACATTATATATTCTGCATACTTTACTGCATCAAAATAAATGAATGAACTGACCTGTTTTTTTTTGTTTTTTTTCATTGGGTATGGGGTCATGGAAAGCAGCCAGCATCCTAAACTGCTCAGTTCGACCAGTGTGGATTTAATTAATCAGGACTTCTGGAAGTGAAGGAAGACGAGGATTAAACTCAACTCAGTGAAAACAAGTGCAACAGGATAAATCTTGGCGTGATGCTTTACTGTGCTTCTTGCGAATCAATCAGTCTGATTCCAATGTGGGTGTCGACACATTAATGATTTTTTTAAGCCTCTACGTTTAACTGCTTTAGCCACGTTTAAATCTCCCTCTCGATTGGAGAAGATTTGCTTGCAGATCAGGTTTATTGTTTGATCTCAGTCCGCCTGCCTGTTTATAATTTACAGTCAGCTTTCTCGTGCATGTCACTGCCTGTGATGGTGAATATGGTGTCAGGGGTTGAGAATAATGGCAGGGTCAGAGGAGTGGTAGGTACAAGGGTGTGTGCTCAAAGGAAATCCTATCCTGTCCATCAGCATGGCCTTTCCTCTCAGGCGCTGACACAAACGCCATAAAACCCTCAGCGGCGTTGACTCGACTCCACACCCAGTCCGTCGTCTGAATGGATGTGACCCTCTAAACGCACATGAATCGCTAAAGTCTGCCAGAGTTCTTGTCTGGGCTTTCTAAAATCTGCCAGGCTGCTGTGTTTGGTCATCCCAGACTTGCATATGTCAGTTAATATGATCCCAATATGCAGTATGTTATTGTGCTGCTTTTTGTATGTGTGCTAAATATAGATTTATCTCGCTTCTTCTCTTTCATCTCTTCCCGGATGAAAATATTGTTAGATCACGGGTACAATCACACCTACACTCCTGCACACACAAGCATAACAGAACTCCTAAGACTTTGGGTGTTTTTGTGAAACGTCCTGTTGACAAAGTTAAATCTTGTCTATTTCTTACCTTGGTGATCAATCCCTTTATTGCAGCAGCTACTGCATTGTAAAGCCACATGAGGACCTTTCCACCCCTTCCTTGCATTACACACCAAATTCCTCTCTCTGACAGACACTCTGATGGAGGGAATCCCAGATTCCCAGCCTTGACCCCTGGAATTCCCGGTCATGGCCGCCTGTCATCCGTGCAGTTTAGAGCAGTGGTGATGAGGCTTTAGGTTTCACACCGTCACTGCCGCCCCACACACACAGACAGACACGTTCTCTCCATCCTGAAACACCCCATGCAGCCCTACATATGCTGGGTTATGTCTCGCTCTTTAAAGCCGGAGCCGTGCATCGGCATGCGTGGCAAACATTCTCTGTCGAAATGGGTAATATGAGAAAGGCCAAACAGCTCCAGAGGATGGACTATTTTTTCTGCTCAGGGTCTTTTGTACCCAGTTGTCACTTCCTCCAGCTGCCACATTAGAGAGCTGAGAATCTGAGATCATCTCCTTTTACTTCCAGCTATGCAGGCGGCTAATAGAGCAAGGAATGGAGGCAGGAGGTAAATTTAGGAAGGAAGGAAAAGAACAGAAATGGCTCCTGCATTCCTTTAAATTCTGTCTTAACTTATAATTAAGGCTGAAGTGCTTATTGTGTGTAGAGGACAATGATAGCAGTGTTGGAGCTGTGGCTGAATTAGCAGCGCTGGTTATTTATGAACAAACAGAGGGAGGTTTTATTAAGGCAGTGGTTAATGTGTGTCAGCAGAACTCCTGCAGCTTGTGTACCGTCTGGAGGTAGGTTAATCTGTCACAAGAGCGCTGGGACTAATTACCAAGAAGCATTGTCTGAGCAAACAGCAAATAACAGGGATAATCTTCCTCATAATCACACAGGATGCCTGTTGTTTGGGGACACGGCTCAGGTTTGGAAACCGCAGCTCAAAATAAGAATTTGGCATTTTTTAAAATCTGGATTTTTTAAAATTTAACATAAATATTATTCTACTTTTTAAATCTGCTTGAAAGCCAGAATCAACTGTTTGTAATAACAGTCTGACTCTAGCCTCATGCTTGGTTGCTTGTGTTTGCATTTCTTGTGCCTCCATCAGAAACCTGACCCCTTTCTATCAGCGAGCTGATCGTCACGTCGGGGGCTCAGTGCTGTGATAACCTCCTGCTGACACCACGCTGTTGACTTTAGCTTTAACCTGCTACATCACCAAGCTTTTTCAGACAAAGCTGTATGTGGTTATGTGTGGTGATGAAAGGGAAAGAATAGCTTCATGCTAACAGCAAATGATTCAGCCCCGGACCTTTTTTATCAGTCGATTAACACATGATGATGGAGAGGCAGTTGCAGAATGAAGAGACGTGACAGGTTTTTTTTATAAAGTAGTTTGATCTTAGCCAGCTGAATCATTTGACCGAGGAAAGAGTTGGGCTTTGTACACTTAGTTTTTTGAACAGATTAAATAATTGAGAGAGTGTGAACGTTTGTGAGATTTAGAAGTGCTGGTAGGCAGATTTTGTTACCTTATTTTAGAGCAAGGCTAGCTGTTAGCATTTGTCTCCAGTCTTTGTGCAAAGCTAAGCCAAACCGCTGCTGACAGTAGCTACATTTTTACCATAAGTTTGCAAACCGTGTTCGATACGCTCCCCATGTCTCTCATAGTGTTCTACAGTAAAATGTCATGTCACAGCTCATAAAACACGTCATGTTCTGTCTACTCTCCAACACCCATCCTTCCTGCTCTCCCTGGGTGTGCGTGTGTGTGCGTGTCTGTGTGTGTGTGTCAGGACAGTCCTGGGTGTGCCATTCACTGAAATATAAATTACCATAGACATTTGGGTGAATCACAATTTTTTGAACATCTGAACAAAGTTATGACGAAAGAGAACATCCTCAGTTACTGCTAAATTTCTGCTAAATCTTTGACCTTAGAGTGACGGAAAGAAACAATTGTACACTTACATCTGCAGAGTTACATCTAAATGGTTTCATGTAGGCCTACTTGTTGTCATCTGTGTAAGATCAACAGAGCAGAGAAAAGTGGAAGTGGCACATTTGTGCACGGGATTTTAGGAAAAAATAGCTGTTTGAGTGAGGGGAGTTCATTTATCTGAAAGCTGCTGGATGGAACTCTGAGTTTGTGATGATTCCAGCGGCCACTCTGGACAGAAGTGGTATGACCACCACCATCTGGTGTTGAAAAGCCCTGAATCTGGCCACCAGTTACCGCGTGCATTTGTTTAGCAGGAGAGTGAGAGTGGGACCTAGTTTTTTGTGACACGCCTTGCTCGACAGTATGTTATTAATTTTTTTCAAACAGCTGTTTGCAGGATAAGCTAATGTGTTTTATTGTGACACATTAATAACTTCATCCTCTACATGTGACATAGATTGCATTGTTTGATTTGTGGTGCGTCCGACCTGTGACAGGCAGTCAGAAATTGCCAGTTAGAAATAGCCAATTTTTTTCTCTGTTGGTCTCATTTACAGTAATAATGCAGATCTTCAGTCAGAAAAAAGGGCCCGTTTCATAGGAGCCGCAGCTGGTAACTTGAAGGAATGGTTTTACATTTTGGAAAATTTGTTATTTATTTTATTCTGATTTTGGAGCCTCGGGGGAACAACCACTGCAGAACATAAAAATGTTAAAACTGCAGTTCTTCAAATGGCCACTTGAGGCCGGCTCTAAAAGGAGCTCAATCCACAAGATGCCCTATATTAAAAAACCCTACCTTACCGCAAAAATACATATGTTTACAGCCTGGTAAAAAGAATGGTTTTGGTTTCAATAGCTAAATTAAATGTTCGTGACAACTGGAGCTTTTCTACTGTACTCTTTATAATCACTTCTTGTTTTTGTGGGAGGGGTGAAACTGTGTGGGGGGGGCATGATTGCATAAATGTTCAGGAAAAACAGATATTTTTTTTTTCCTGCATGAACTTTTCCCTCAGTTAAACTCAGATGTGTTAAAGAAACAAAGGAATAAATCAGCGGACTTAAGTTTCACTTGGATGCAGCACACTGCTGTGAAGAGAGGGAAAAAAAGTCCAGTGGACAGCAGCCTGCTAATCTGGGGACATCTACGTGAAAAACTTTGCTTTTTTTTTTTTTGTTAATCACAAACTGCACACGTGTACATGGTGAAATTGCCCACTGTAAACATTTAGCCTGGAGATTTTTGTATGCATAACCTCACACGACTGTGGCACGTCAGGCTTACTGTATAAGACGACCGGACGCATTGCTCGGTTCTGTGTAATAGCGTTAAATTAACAACAAGCGGTTTATTAGCAAGCTTTCAACGTGGCACTTGGGTGGCTTCTCTGTATAAAAAGGTCTAGAGTCACTGATAGCAATGTTAACGCTCTCCAGCTCCACCCTCTCATCCAAATATGGTCACTTCTGGCTCCAAAGGACCAAGAGGCAGCAGCCATAATGGCTTCAAAACAGTCATGGTGGCTTCATCTACTCTTTAATATACTGTTTATGGTCTTCATTACATGCATGAGTGAGACATGGACGTAAACTGCAACTTGTTTGTCGGTCAAGGTAAACAACTGCAGGCCAGTAGTTCTGTTTTTGTTTTTTAAACCAGATTTGTAATTGAGCGGCAGGATTCTCACGAAGAGAAATGGATCTGTTCTCTATCTGTTAAGCAGCTGTTCGTCACGGCACAATAAATGTCTGTTGGCCTTCACCTTGGCTGCCCCACCTGACAGACACTGTGAGCTGGTAATGAGAGTTGCTTAAATCCTCTCAGCTCGGAGGTCTCGTCTGGCAGCTTAATAACAGCCAACCTGTGATTACTGCTCCCAGCCCAGATGTTGACTTTCCTTTTTTAGCCCCCTATGATTATAGTGCACAGAAGCAGCCTATTATGGGATGGAGTTTGTGTGTCTCTACACTCACTCGCCTGTATATTACATTTTCTCATGTGTGTGTAATATGGCCTAAGTTAAAAAAAAAAAAATAATTTCAAAACAAAGTAGCTGACTCCCTCGTGATTATTGCAACAGTTGTAATTTCAGGACGAATTGCATGATGAACAACCTGCCGGGCATAAGTACACGTCCCACACTGCATGAATGCCACTAAAGAGTCTAACTGGCATCTTGGTGCTTAGCAGCAAGCAAACAACGCTGCATGGCACAATCCTCAGCCATGACCTGTCAGCTTTCTCATCCATTTTATTAGACATGAGTGTGTGTGGTTTGCCTTGAGGTTGTTTGCAGGATCACTTTGATGCGGGGACTCTTAATGAAAGAGGAATGTTACGTGTTTTCAAAACTCTACATATGTTTATCTCTCCAACTTGAACTCAAAACTTCTTCACATCCTCATCCTCACACAGAGCGTAAAAATGCCCTCCAGACTGTCTCTTTCTTTCTCTTTGTCTTTGTTCAGCCATTCCTGTACGGAGGCTCTGCAGCACTGAACTTTCAAATGCTGCAAAACCTCATATGTATCTCAAGTGTCCTTTCTAGGTACAGTTACATCATCCTGACCACCAATGTTCCCTCCTACCCTATCATTATAAAAAATGAGCTATGAATGTGATATATATGCTTTTGCAGTTGGTGACGCAGCTAATGTAAGCAGTAAATGGAGACTGTAGAGGAGACTGTAGATTTTTATCAGTTTATTTATTTTATCTATCTATCTATCAGTTTGTTAAAATACCCAGCATAGCATCTGCAGGTTGCTTGTTTTGTCCAATGAGCAGTCCAAAACCCAAAGATAATCAGTTTGCCAGCAAATGAGGGCGCAGTCGCACAAGGCAATCTGTACCGTGCCTAAGCACATTTGACCCCCTTAGTCCAGTTTGTTTGATGAGTGTGAGTACGGCACGCCTTGTCCACCCTCGCATGGTTGGAGGAGTTGGGCTTCAGCACGTTATGGATGCACATGCACACACACAGGCACGGGGCGCCAACATGGCTGTGACTGCTTGTGGAGGGTTCACCTTAAATCAAGCAGACAACATTACGCAAAGCCCGGAAAGAGCGGTGGAGTTAGTAGATCGCGGATATCAGAGAAGACTTTAAAAACTTTAAAACTTTATTAGAAGATGAAAAATGAGAGTAGAAGTGCAGGTCGCACTCTATAGATCAGGAAGCTCGTTAGACTGGAGCAGTGTGGGTGAAGGTCAGCAGGGGAGAGGGGAGGGAGGACATTCGTGCTTCGGCACAGTATGGGACAACTGGACCGAGTGTGAGTGCGCCCTTAGACAAGAAAAAAGCAAGTCCTCACATGTGAGAAGCTTGAATCAGAGTATAGGTGTTTTTGCACCAAACAGTTGGGAGTTCTTTGAGGGGAACTGTCCACTGGGGAATTCCTGGGGAGCTAAGCACCTTACATGAGCTATGAAAAACTGGCCAGCAGTTGGTATACTAACGTCACTTCTACTCGACTTACAATGTAACTTTTGCAGGGCTTACGACGACAACAACAACAACAACAAGGCTACTGTGTTACCGCTTCACGCATTTGGCAAGTATGTAGCGATAATGTACCATGACTCTCGTGCTGAATGCCATTAAAGCTCAGAGTAGACACAATGTTGACCTCTGGTTCATGTTTTTTGTCTTTTTCTTTACACAACTGTTGTGTTTTTAAAAATGGCAGTTGCAGGCGCTGGCTCCTGAGTTCAACCATTCAATGTGCACTCATGTCACTATAGTTCCTCATGTGCTGTGAAAGTACTCACTCTGTAATTGGAGCTTGAAAAAGTTCCTCAAAATGTAGTTTTTGGTGTCCCTGTGAGTCATAACGGTCAGTCTGGGATAGTGTGAGATTTGAGCGCAGGTCAAATACAAAGTAACAGGTCGGCCATCAAAGGCTCCACCCAGTCTTTCAACCATCACCCCACTCATGCCCCTGATGTCTCACACGATCAAGCACGCACACCCTCAGTGTGTGACAGTCCCGACTGGGCAGCATTCCTGAAATATCTCTGTCATTCCTGCTGTGTGATCCCATAACTGTCCACAGATGAGCGCAGCGATGGATGGATTTATAGATGGCAGACAGGAGGAGGAATGTGCCAGGTGGCTCTGCAGATATTCAAAGTCACGAAGCTTTAGGTGATAATCCAATCACACACGCAGTAATCATATCATTTGTTGCCCCCTCATTTCATTTTGCTAATGGAAAAAGCATCATAACCCGTAGCACGGGATCATATTCATGCTGTGATCGCTGGAGAACAGCAGCGGAAGGAAAATGTGTTCACACAGGATAAGGACGGAAAGCCGAATAACGTGCCAGGAGTCAAGTGATCTTCATTTTCTGTTGTGCTTCTCAAGACACAATTTGTTATGCAAATTCTCTTCAATGCACTCATTAGAAACATGGCAGATTAGCTGCATCAGATGATGATGGGGGAGGTGCCACCTGGCAGACAGACAGACAGACAGACAACAGACACACACACACACACACACACTAAGACAAATAAACACTTACACGCATAAATCTGTGTGTTCGCTTTACTTCCTGAATGAATTTCGTGACTCAATTGTCCCATTTATTATATTAATGACAACAGCTTAAAAGGCAGTGATGACAACAGATTGCTGCTGTGTTGCATGTGTTTGATTTCCATTAACCCACTGACACCGTTGCATTTATAACCACAGTGTGATTCAACCAAAACACTCTTTGAATATGAAAATGAAGCAAGGGGTTGCCTCACTGTGTGTTAACTGATTAGGCTGCTGCCTCCAGGCCATCCTGCTTTAAGTCTGTTTAGAGCTTCCTCGGGGTGGGGTTGGGGGGGGTCATGCCGCTCAATGCAGTCAAGAACAATTGATGAAGTGCACCCTCCACCCGTCTCTCTACCACTTTTGTCCACCACAGGCAGGGGGAAGCCCCGTTCCCCATGGGACTCCTCCTCCTCCATTAGCTAATTTCTGATCAGCTGCTCCCTCCATCATTAATTCATACGTCTTGCAGCGCAGATGCTGAAGGGTCGCTTTTAATCATCTGATTTCTCCCCTCCGTCACACACCCTGCCCTTCCGTGCCCTCACCCCATGCTGGCTGCGGGCACCGGCTGCACCGTGCGCAGCAGGCTGCCAGACGTTACAGTGGCAACGAGGGAACAAAGAAACGCTCAGAGGCACGCTTACATGCAATCTGTCAGTTATTCTTTATTTATTCTCTAGCATGTTTTGTCATTATGTACAATGTGATGAGCCTGATGATAGAGGCTTTTTTTGCAACAGAATCCAGCATGTTGTTATGGGGCTGGATGACTGAATGCCTGGGAAACTGGTGCAAGAAACTTCCCTTATTGGCCCCGTGGAGCCCCAGCAGAAAACATGAACATAAACTAACAAAAAGCCAACAAAGATCAATACATTAACTTCTAGATGAGGTATTACATGGTGGTCAGCTTCTGCCCCACTGAAAACTTGTAACCAAAGGCCCAGGGGTACCTTTGCCCCATCCCAGCTGCATTCAGCCTATTTACTTAATCTCACCAGCTACTTGGCGGATCCGTCCTCATTCCGCTCACTTGGCATTCAGGAGATTTGGTTTCAATCCCTGACTTTGGCTCCTTTCTGATGCACGAAGCAATAAACCAGCTCCTGCATTGGTACCTGTTGTTTTCTTTTCCTTCTGGCTACGTCTGTTCCTGAGACTTTGACCTGTTATTCTTCGCAAATGTTCCAATCACATGTAAGAAGCTTAATAACTGCAAAACTTCTCAGCCACAAAACGGAAGATTGTTGGCCAACTGACCCCTTTCTTCATGTTTTCTCCAAGTCTGTTTCTGCCAAGAGTCCAAAGCTGTGCAAGTTCACTACATTGTACAATATCACTGGCTTTTATGGTTTTAATAGGAAGTAGCAACATTTCAGTGTATTTTAAGATGAACTCGGGCTAATTTTACCCACAGTAAACTTATTTCACATACACACACATTGGCAACATACAAGTGTCAATATGCTGTTTGACCTTGTTAATCGCAGGTCCTCTGGTGTTCTGGACTGCATGTCTGTCCAGCAGCTCCATTATTGAGGTCACAGAGGGGTACTGACTTGACCTTCTCTGTTGTCATGATAATGCTGGTACGTTCTGGTATTTGAGGTGTAAGTGGAGTGCTGAGGCGTGGTCCTCTATGTAAAAATGAGATGTATTTTTGGACTTCTGCTTCAAAAATTAAAAAAAAAAGATGCAGTGGGTCGATAGAAATAATTATAAGAAATCTTGAATGAACTCATGAAACAGGGAAATTTGAGAGGGACAAGTGAAAGCAGCAACGGCTTGTGTTTCTCTTGGACGAAAAAGTTCCTGCCGGGCTTATTTCCGAGATCCTTTCTCCGTGCTGATCGCAACAAATGAGATGCTTGTCAGCAATCCAGCTGGACGTCCTCGTCTCTCAGCCAGGCATCAGTGCTGGCCGGCAGTCAGCTCTACCTGCAGCACCGACAGCTGTTCACTGCTCACCGCTAGGCAGCGTTTACTCATCGCCCCTCGAAACTGCACTATGATCCGAGACATTGGCTTTTCATAACTAATTGTTCAGTCGTGTTCAAGTAAGGTTGAGTTAATTAGCTGTCTTTTGTTCTGGCTGATGCGATCACCTGATACCACCCACGCTCACGCTCTGCCACACAGCAGAGAAAGAGCGAGGGCACCTCGAACTGTGTCTGCCCTTAAATATTTAAGGCTCGTTCATTATCAGATCTCGGGGCTGCATGTCGTTATACAAGCTGCAGAAACTCGAGCTTTCAACTCTGGGATCACATCATTCAGCTCGAGTGGTTTCTGTGTCAGAGAGCATGATGGGACGTCGGCGCGCGGCCTGTGTTGGTGGATCAGATTACTATTGTCAGCTGGTTGCGCCTCAGCAGTGCTACACGTGCTTGGTGACATACAGCATCAAGAATCTGAAATTAGCTTGAGTTGAAAATGTCATGGCAGCAGTTCAGCTTTTCTTTTCAATGCAGCTATTAAAACATCTGGTTACCAGAAGCACGGGAGTTTACTAAGACCTGGTAATTAAACCAAAAACAAACACAGCACATTTATTGATTATAATGCCAATAGATTACACTGTGTCAATGGTGCAGTCAGTAGTCTGTGGTCAGTAGTTGCTGCAGTGGGAGAGTCAACATTGGGGGATTTAACATGAGCTGATACCCGCGTCCCTTTGCATCCCAGCTGGCCTTTGTTTGGGATGTTTCCGCCTGGTTAACTTGTGAGCTCTCAGTCAGAGGTGGTTTTCTTTGTCCTGCTGACTTAGTGACAGAGCTCCTGAGGATGAAGGGTTCAAGGGGGCGGAGTTTTGGTGAGACCATCTGTTGCAGAGACAATTCATCTTTACTTTATACCCTTCAGCTTCAGGCTCCTGACACACGCACGCACACCAAGCTAAAACACAAAGACACAAATGGACAAACACATCTGGTGTTGGCTTTCTTGAGCCGTCGAGTCACTGTGGAGGTGCCCACAACTTCTGCCAGCTTCAGTTTTACTGGTTGATTAGTCATCCAGACAAATCCCAGTGTTTATTTAATGCAGATATAAATGTCAAAATGTTTTCAGAATAGCATGGTTCATGTTGTCCAACCCTTAACCAACAGTCAGTGGTCTTTTTTGCTGTCTCCAGACATTTTGACACATCACTCAGTATGTTTACATGCACAGTTAAGTTCAGCTACGGTTATAGCTCCATTAGGCCACTTAACTGGACCACTGTCCTTGTTCCAGTATACAAGCATCAAGGGAGAGTTCATTTATTGTCTGTTGACTCTGCTATGGTAGGCGGCGATATGCCCCGTTCAGCTGGTTGCTATTGGACCTTCTTGCGGTTAGCCAAACATGCTAAAAACAAGTTAGCAAGCGGCTAGCAGAATCCATGTTGAGTGGTGAAAACATGGACAACTTTACAGCACTGTACTCTTCGTATCTACGCTTAACTTTTGGTACAAATTCAGTGCATGCTTCCCCTTGTGCTCACGGGATTCTTGTTTTCTTACTGGCTTTCTTCTACAAATTTATGCTGTTTGAGTTGCGGCTCAAAGACCGCTGCAGGGACTATCGATCATGCGCAGATCGCTTAGGCCAGCCCGGGTCTGCTTAAACCGTATACATGCAGGAATAATTTGACTTCTAATCACATTATCTGGTCGTGTTAGCTCAACTTTGAGAAATTCGATTTCATTTGGATTAACATGTTCACATGAATTTTAAAAGTTTGGTTTTAGCGCAACTAACACGATAGATCGAACTTCTCTAACATCATGTAAACGGACTGACTGAATGTTTTTTCACCATATAATGGTTTGTGGCTGCAGTGCACATATTGAAATGTTATATTGGTGAGCTAAAAAAGCAAAGTAGTTAAATTTTGGATCATTTAAGGTACAACATCATAGAGAGGGTACAGGATATTACAGAACACTGGAATGCCTGCAAACTTAACTGCAAACTTTTTAAGGGTAATGATGCTCCTTCCATACTCTGTCATGAAACTATCACCTGATACTGTGATGTATTGACCCTTTTGTCGGTTACCCCTGCTCCTGTGCCAGCTTGTTTGAAACTTGCTGCTGGCCTCACATTCAAAATAAGAAAATATTCACAAAAATCAATTAAGTTAATGGGTTAAAACGTAGTGATGTAGAATGAATTCTCTGTGGTTAAGGTAGCAAAATTTTATTACGGACGAATTGGCGGATATCTCTGCTCCCAAACAAACACACTGCATCTCTTTGTGTCATCTCCATGAATCTGCTCCCACTTTAGTAAATAGGGGTGTGGAAAGGTGGCAGCCATCATCGGCGACAAAACAATCAAAATCAAATTAAAAATGACTTACGTTGTTGGCTGCATTTAAAATAAATCCTTTGTGGTCTTGAAAATCCGGAGTCCACTATGTCCAAGATCGAGACAAGACAGAGTCAAAACGTGTTTGATTCGGAGAGGAGACTGAGACCCCCAAAGAGGGTCTCGAGACTAACAGTAAGCTTGAGAATTAAAACGTAGAATTAAAAAAAATTGTTTTTACTGTTTATAATTGAGACTCTCAGGATTCTCAAACCATCACATTCTGCTTTTTCATGATTTACAGCTTTGAACTGTTTTTAAATTGAGGTCGTATCATGGTGAAATTTAAGCAAAAACAAATGGTTAAAGAATGTGAGCTTAAATGATTTGTAGAATCTGATAGATGTGCAAAAAAAGACTAGTACAGCCTTTTTATTTTGGCTCTAATTTTGATAATGGTTCCTTTTGGCAAATCTCCAGAGAACAATTCACTCCACACATATGCTGCTGCAGGAATCTCAGTCACGATTAGCATATTTATGGTCAAGTGTGATGCTGATTTTTGGTTTACCAAAAAGCTTATTAAGTTAACCAGGTATCAGTTTGGTTATTTGGTTGTTGGGTAAATCCTGTCTGAACATTAGAGCCGTGTGCAATGAGCATGCTGTGTGGAGAGTTCAATCTGTCTTTCAAAATTGGTTTCCCTTTGAAAAACTCCTTGTTCATGTGGAATTTTGTGGAAAACCTCTGACACTCTGACTCAGCAACTGAACCGTTCAAGTCTGGTTCTTGGAAAAATTAATATTTGCGTCACAGAAGTTGAAGCAACACTGGGATGTACTGTATAAACACGTAGTGTGAGCCATCCTTCTGCTTTCCATGTCAGGACTTGCCTGTATTTAGTGTAACATCTCATGTAATCAACCTTTTATTCAACCTCCCATGTTCCTTGACTGTGTCAGCTCCACTGTTGCAGCTGTGAGCACAAACACAAACAGCCTCTAAAAGACGACGAGCACCAGCAATATTCTACTGATTCAAGTCCCTGTGATTTCTTGTTACGTAACAGCAACTGATCTTCTTAAAATCTATAAGAGTAAACACTATTAATCCCCTCACTGGACCTCAGCAAACTCACGTGAAGCAGCTTTTCCTCTGTGCATGCCAGGCTGGTACCAGGCAGATACAGGCACTCACTGGTATGAAAGTCACCAATGGGCTCATATTAAAATGAAAACTGAGTAAATGTGCAGCCATGTGTTCAGAATAATACCTTTGTTACATTTGTGTCCTGGTGTTTGTCTGCCTCTTTTTCCAGACAATGGGGGGCGGGACTTTATCAGGTGCCTGCACCCTTCCTCTTTCCCCTCTCGCTCACCCCCATACTCAGCATCCTCCTAATTTACACGACCCCCTTTATCCCACTCACCGCTGTCCCCTGTGGTTTGAGAGAGCCACATTTAGCTGCCCTCCATTAGCCGACCGAGAGGGGAAAAAAATCCTTGATGATGGAAGTGGGTATGCTGGTTGGACTGAGTGACCCTTTGTCCGAAAAAGAAGCCTGAATCACAAATTAGAGAAAAGAAAGCAGACCGATAATCACTCTGAGCTACTGAACAAATTAATTTAATGAATGAAAAGTAATTCTTTATTGACATAATTTTCTCTTTGTCTCTGTGACAAGCGGGTTTCATTTCACGTGAATATCGAGCGTATTAAACAAAAGCATCTTGATCTCTGTTCTGAACCCTGGTGAGAGTGTGTGTGCCCACGTGGCAGCCTGTTGTTAATAGTTAATGAGGATTGATGTCTGGAAGTGGTGACCTTGTGTTAGGTTGCCTAGTGGAATCCATGCATATTGATCACTTCACTTTTATGCTCTGTCGGACACACATTCCCTTTTTGCTCCGTGTTTTCCCGGCCACCTTAGTGGTGGCACTCAAGATGATTAATGGTTTTAGTTGGCTGAGGGTAACAAGAGAGGACAAATTTCTTCAGAGCACACAAACTATAACTATAAAGGTCTTTTCACAACCGCGCCTGTTAGGCTAACTACCCTGAAAACTGCCTCCCTGCTTGAGGATTCCCCCGAAAACCCAACATTTTAAAAAGCAGTTGCTCTGGTCCGAGGCAATGATAACAGGGAGGTGCTTCGGTGAACATCATAGCGTTGGGACAGCACACATAAGGCACAAGTAACCAACGATTTCTACGTATTTGGGTTATTTAACTGTCAACCATTTGGTAGAAGTGTTGTCCCATTTACAGATCTTCTTCTGGTTCTTTGTAAAGTGGTAGAGCTGTGTCGTACAGCTCGGATAACAATGTTGTGAGCTCCTCCATGTTTGCTTTCAGATCCACGATGCCTGCTATCTGGTCTGTGCTGCAGCGCTGTGTCCCGCGCTGTTTAAATAGATCGATTTAAAAAAAAAACAAAAAAAGAAACATCAAACTTTCATCCTCTCGCTTTTCTAGCGATTAGAAACACTAGAGGACATGGCTGCAGTCGATGGAGTAAGTTAAACGAAAAAAGTTTTGGCTTTAGCGAGTGGGCGCCAACGTTTGCTAGCTACCTCTAACATCCTCTCGCAAAAGACAGGATTTCCCCTTTACCTGAAACCTTCAATTTGATTGGCTGCTGTCAGAAATGAAACCACTGGCTGCTGTCAGAAATGAAACCGCTTCGCTTCTGCCGCCTTTCCCTCATTGAAGTGACTGGAGGCGGTGAGCTGCTGCTAGCGGTTTGATTAGAGCTTAACACTGAACATCAAGGTGTTAAAATTTCTTATTATTATACCATGATTCCAAAAGACCTGGGATGTTGTATAACACATAAATAAAAACAGAATGCAGTCATTTGCAAACAAACTGTGCTAACATTTTTATCAAACCTGTCTGAGCACACCTTTATAAAATTGTATGTTTGAGAGCAGTGAACGTCGCCCATCCTTGCTTGTGTATAGCTGAGTCTTTCAAAGATTCTCCTTTCATACCCAATGAACCTGTTTACCTGTGAATGTTACAAACAGTTTTAAGCATTGCACAACTTTCCCAGTATTTCGTTGCTCCTGTCCCAACTTGTTTCACACATGTTGCTGGCATCAAGTTCAAAAGCATACATTTTTAAAAATTAAAAAAAGTTAATGAGGTATTGTCTTTGAATTTTTTTCCCAATAGAACAAATACCAAAAAAAGATTAGCAAATGTTCACATTTTCCTTTATTTATGTTTATAGTATCCTTTTATGGAATAGGAAAAGTAAAGGAGATCATAGGTAGAGAAAATATGAAAAGGCCCCCAAGAAACAAAGGTTGACATTTTGGAAAACATGCTCTGAAACCTAAAATTGCTCTCAAAACCCCTCATAAAAACAAAACAACACAAAACAAAATATTATCCTTATTATTTTTTTTTTAACAGTTTTTGTACAGTTAAAACAAACTAGTTATGACATGTTGATGGTGAATTTAGAGATGCTGGTAAACCTTTAAAGTCATCCAGGCCAGATGTTTTGCCTTGTTGCCAGTCAATATGCTAAGCTATATGTCTGCTAGCTGTAGCTTTATGTTTATCCTGCACACACGCATGTGGCGTCATCATTCTCATCTAACTCAGCAAGATCGCTAATAATTCCCAAAATGTAAACTGATGCTTTAAAGTTCATAAGTTCACCATCAGATATCGATAATTTATGTTGTTTAACTGAAGACCACATTTGTTGTTTTTGACACTGATTCATCCCTAAAAGATTTACAACTTCGTTAGCACAGGCATTCGTTCTCACCCATTTTTAAAGAGCAGCCAGTTCTATAAATATTCCTTCCACCTCTGTAAGGAAATGACAGTCAAGTCTGAGCAATCAGCCGCAGATTCCTGTTATTGCTTCTGGTTACTGAGCTGCTAACAAACATGTCTGGGAAGGTCAGTGACTTCACGTGGATACACAAACACAGGAGACCAGGCTGTTCAGATCAGCTGTAGTGCTGCTTTAATCTCTGTCTGGAACCAGGATCTATTCAGGGACTATGTGAAGGAGTGTGTTGTGGTTTCCCTCATTGAAATACAGAAGAGAACAAAAGGATGGTGAATAGAAACATTTTTAGCGCCTGATTTGCCAAAGTGCGAAATAGTCATTTGGCATCATATTCCTGTACTTTATGGAGTAAATTAGCCCTCAAAGCCAAAGACTGAAAGCCTTTTTGACAGTTTTACTGAGTGTGCAAGACTCACAGTAGTAGTTTTAGTCTCAGACACACCCTCTGCATATCGGTCTGGCAAACAATTTTGCTCCATTTAAAAGGCAATGACAGTTTAATAAGAGGATAACTGTGCCAGTTTTGTGTGGTGAAGGAGCAGCGATGTGGCAAAGAGGAGTGAGCACTGCTGAGAAAAATGCCAAAAAGGATCCCTGCTTTTCTAGAATAATCTTTGCTTTCTCTTCTGACTAAGCTGCTTATCCTCACCTTGCACATTCATGTTACAGCTAAATAATTATTAAACGGATAGTTCACCAAAAAATGAAAATGCACTTATTATCTTCTCACCCTCATGTCAATATGGACGGTTGGGTGAAGTTTTATAGTTCACAAAATACTTCCGGAGTTATACAGGAAAAAGGAGCTACAGTCATATTTGAACAATTGCAGTGAATGGTGACCGCGTTTCACGTGTAATAAAAAACAGAATTAAACCATAAAATGTCTTCATACTGCTTGTTCGAAATTATTAGAGTGTCCTAACAGCTTGTCGTTTTGAAAATGTTTTTAGCCAAACTGTTCATTGCAGCCTGTAGCTCCAAACATAAGCTTTAGAATCAGGTGTGTGCGGATGAACCTGAGGCTAAAAATATGGAAACATGGCTCAGTGACATTTTTCAAAACCACTGGGCAGGTCGAGACCTCAGGACACTTGGATTACTTTGAGCAGTGTGGAGGCATTTTATGACTTTATTATGGTTTTTTTTTTATGTTTGAAACTTGGTCACCATTCAGTTCAATTATTTGAGAGATAACTGCAATGTCTTCCTGCTGTGAAACTCAAGCAATGTTTTGTAGACTTAAAAAACCTGACCTAACATTAACTGGAGGGTGAGAAGATAATGACTGAATTTTCAGTTTTGGATTAATTATCCCTTTTAAAGCGATGTTTCACCACAAAACTATTTTTTGTGGATCAGTAACTTTCCCTTAAATGTCTTGAACTGGAAAATACTCTTTTTTCATTTCCAGCATTATTCTACGGTAAATGGATTTTTTCCAAACATGCGAGCCACTCACCTTAGCTGCTTTTACTGGCAGGCTATCGTTTCAAAACATCAGAAGCATCTAAAAACGCCCATACAAAAATGTCAAAAAGCTTTGCATGGTATAATCCAAGTCTCTTCTGTTGTGTCATAGGCTCAATTTATTTTGGTTAAAAAGCTGCTAAATCCAACATGTCCTGTATCTAACGGATGCTTTGGCCGGGCATGCAACACGGAGCCTTGTATCGAATATGTTGGATTTGGTGGCTTTTTAGCCAAAATAAAAGCGTTTTGAAAGTATCAAGCCTACGACACGACAAAGAAGACTGAGATTATACCACGTGAAGCTTTAGAGATTTTTGGGTGGATGGTTTTTGATGGATTTGATGTTTTGGAACGGCATCTCCATAGACTGCTAGCATAGCAGCTAAAGTAAGTGGCTTGCCATGAGATGATGCTGGAAGGAAAAAATATATTCTTCACTTCAAGACATTCAAGACTAAGTAATTGATGCACAAAGATAGCGTTGTGACGAAATGCTCTTTAACATATTTCTGAGCTAAACTTGCTCGCTTTTTAGTAATGGGCTAAAAAGTACATGAGCTGAGTTCTAAAAATGTGATTTATGTGCAAATGTCCAGTGCTTTATTCATCAAACAGATGACTGACTCTTATATGAGCCTTGTGTCCAGATGCTAATGGAGTTGTTGTGGCTATTGTGTTGCAGGGGGCCCGAGTCTGGCTGAGACACAAAGAACAGCTCCTCCCCTCCACCGTCAGCTCTTGTGATGATTCATCCCTGGTTCTAACCACCGACTATGGAAAGGTAAGAACCACAAGATTCTTTTCCCTGCTTAGGCTTTAATGCTCTCTAAGATTCCCATACTCTAATTTCCCCAGTGTCTCTGCACCGTGAAGCTTTTTTTGTTGTTCAGGACTGTACCTACATGATTTTATAAAACCTCTAAAGCCAAGAAACAAGTCGACACTTGTGCATTTTAGTATAACAATACAATTACAGGCTGTATCTGGTGTAGCATACATGCAAAGCCTGCCTTCATCTTTCAGCTGTAATTTACAAGATTGCATTATAACTTGGGAGTGGCCCAGTGTGTATGTGAGGAGGTTAATTGTTTGCACATGTGTCTCATGTCGAGGCTCCGCGGCAGGATCAACACCTTTTGTAATAAAGTAAGAATGACAGGAATGGGCTCCCTGTGTCAAGTCATTGGCCAGAGCTTATCTGCTTGGCAGTCGATGGTGGTCTTTGTGTCTGGAGGAAATCCTGTTCGTGGGAGAGCGACAGTGAGAGAGAGAGAGAGAGAGTGGGAGAGAGAGAGAGAGTGGGAGAGGAGGGGGATGAAACATTAAAATATAGTTTTAAATGTCTGTGGGTCAGAGAGTGTAGTGTAGATTGAGAATGAGCTTCCAGTACCACTTTTATCCTGCCCAATTTGAACTAAAACCAACTCTGTGAGCGCATGTGATCATCTGTTGGCTCTGTTTAGTCTTTGGTCGGGTCATGGCCCGGGGAAGGAACAGGGCTGGGCCCGAGGAATGAGAGGATCTCAACATATCGCATCATTTCAGTCACAAGGCCATCACCTTAACCATAAGTCAGGGCCCTATGTTATTCCTTCACTGTAGTCCCTGACTGTTTATACAAAGGAGTGATGTACAAAGGAAAGGCTGCTAAGATGGAGAGGAATATCATTCTTCTTTATGAGAATTAATGCAAATTAGTTTCAAGTTTCAACCTTAAAGGACCATCATAGCTTATTTTTGACTTTTCACCATTAGTAGATATTGCGCCTTTCTTCTATAAATGTTGTTTATAAAATTCAACTATGTGCGTACTTCAGTAGATCTCAGACTGCGTTATTAAACCCTATTTATTGCAATTCGTGTTTCTGTAATGTTAATTAAATATGGACAAAATGTAAACAAACACAATATCTCATATATAAAGCTAATGTGTGGGATTTATTTAACCTATGTTGCTGATGTTGACAAAAGACAATGACATGTAGTCCTTTGAATTTATCGTTATTTCTCTTAGAATTTAGACACACACGTGCAAAACTAAAATTTGTTGCTCATCAGCTGTGGCAGTGTAACAGAAGGACAGCAAGAAATGAAAAAGTCTACAAAACATCTCTAAACACAATGCAGCTATCAACACAAAGTCTCAAGAAGAGGCTGCCGCAAATGTTGGTCACGTCGCCATGTTGTCTCCTTAAATGCTTAAAGATATGGCTGTAACAGTCTTATTTTCACATTGAAGTAGAACAGAACTCACCAGCAGTTTACATGTGGGAGAAAGAAAAGAAGGAGAGAAAAGGAGCTAAAAAAAACCGTCCACGTGCCCTCATCCTGAGCACATTTGTTTGATGTTTCCATGGTCAGCGGTTGGCATTCTTGTCGTGTGAGAAGGCAAATCCTGCGTTGTTAGTGGGGCAGAAATGACTCTGAACGATGGAAACACCATCCATCACAGCTGGGAAGGATTCGCCGCACCAGGAAAGAGGTTTAGAAATGAATCAGACTCCACTTCTTATTTATTGTCTTAATAAGACCAGAAGATACCACCACGCGTTTTCTCAGCCCAGAAACATTTCACCACCCTCAGTTGGATTTAGAGAAAAAAACATTTGTTAAGCATTGCGTCATGTTATTTTGTGTGACTGGGAGGAAGATCACGGTGCTGCAGTTGAGCCGAAGCCTCATATGATCTTCACATGCGAGCCGAGGATTGTTGGTCAGGCATGTGAGTGTCTTCTCTGTGCCAGAATGACAGGAATGTGAGACTGAGGAACAGACCGTCTCCACATTCTGGACTGCCGGCTGACCTTATGCGATCCCCTGTTCCTAGATGGCATATCTGCTTGTGTCTGTTGGAGTTTTCCTGATTCAGTCATAATGTTTATTTAACCGGTGTGCGTGTTTTTTCAGTTTGTGCGACTGTGTTAGTCTGAGGTGGTTTGTAAATGTGTCCATGCAGCCCTCTTCCCTTGGGCAGGTGGGATATAGCATTATCCTTTGCCTCAGTGGTCAGACTGAGGTGCAGCTCCCTGTCTGAGTGCTCATTCTGTCTCGGCTTTAACAGGCTGACCTGGCTGCTGTCACATTAACCTTCAGATCAGCATTTATCACCGTCTTTCCCTTGGTGCACCACAGGCCTGAGTGGACCTTAAAACACAGCAGACAAACTGAAGCTGAGAGCTCGATGTCTTGTGGGTTTGTGGGTTTGTGTGTGCGTGTGTGCGTGTGTGTGTTTAAGTGCATGAATTTGTGTGTATGTGTGCGTGTGTTCTCTTTGACCAGATGGCACCAGCTGGATTAACAGTGTGTGTGTTATCCCCAGAGGGGTGCACATGTAAAGAAAAGCAGGAAGAGGCTCAGCTACAGTACCTGAACTAAATAGCTGCTGCTGCTGGTGATGATGTCATCCTTGCTTTTCCGAACAATATAATGGGATTGATCTGTGTTATTTTTACAATTAATCATTTCACACGTTCAGTGCTGCTGTAGCTCATGATATTTATTTGTGCGATTTTGCTACGTAAACTCAAGCCCATGAAAAATGTTGACTTACAGCAGGGTACACAACATCGAGGTCCTCTCCCTGCGTGTTGCATTAGATGTGAAAATGTAACATAACCTTCCCTGGGTGAATGAAACCTGTCCTTTCTGGTAAGGCGTTCCGCTTGGTCCGTCCAGTCAGCTCGCTTCTCCGATGTGTTCATTCAGTTTATAAAAAGGTGTTCACGCACAGTGGGTGGTTGTGGGTGAAACAATTTGCAATTTTTTCAGTCTCTCTAGTCTATAAAATGTCTTGTCTTCAGCGTGTCCTGGTTAATTAGTTTAAATTAGCTTCATCAAAAATCTCTCTCTCTGCCCCAGGTAAAACTTCTGGCGGATAACCCCGCCCCTATGTGACATCATTATGATGCTGCTTCTCTTTCTCTTCCCGAGACAACACCTGCATTACTAGCAAACTGAAAACAAAAAAATAAAGATCAAACATTGTTTTGTAGTCGATGTTTGGCTCATTAAAAATAAATAATAGTGGCAATTAATGGCAATTTGATCACCCTGTTCGTTGTTTCCTACTTCCTTACATTGCACAGACCAAAGAATTTTGTCAAGAATGTATTTACTCAGAATAGTTGTTAGTTGCAGCCCAGGTCATTTTTTTAAAGGCTACCACAAGACAAACTAGGCTACACGTTTTCCTTATTTGGGTTTTGGCATCAGCTGTTTGTAAAACATTTTCCTTTTCATCTTGTGCACAAATAATAATTAAGGCCAACAAACAAAGCCTTTCATTTACTCTTCGGGTAGATGCTTTGCGCTCAACAAACTGTCTTTAGTGGGTTTCCTGAAGACGTCCACTGCCTGCAGCCACACAGTCTGTGAGATTTAAAATAGGTCATTGATGGCCCCTCAGTCTTTGCTGAATTATTGGTCAATGGAGTCATTATGTGAGCCTTTATGTGGCTGATGTGCATTCACCAGTGTGTGCACAGATATAAAACACTCACACAAACATTCATGTGAGCATCTGCAGATTTAGTAAACGAGTATTGTTAGAATTTGGAATTTACTCTGTGAAGTATGCCACTGTGAGAATATTAATCTGAAAACTTTGCAGCAGGTTAAACTCTGGGTCATTTGTTTTCACATTTCTTCATATTAACAAGCCCATGTCTCTCTCCTCCCCCCATGACTCGGGGGTCTGGGTGTGATCCCCCATCAGCAGATGGACTCACTGTAAAGCAGAGGGAGGAGAACGATAAAAACAGAAAGAGAAGCAGAGACAAACACATAAACAAGACCGTGTTTGTGTCCACAAGCCTGTGACTTCATGTCTGGCCATGCATCATTTCTAAAGGCACAAATCTGCTAGTTAAAGTCCACCGAGCCTGACGCCGCCTATTTGTGAATATTCAGCAGTGCTGGTTGAACAAAGCAGCAGCAGGGTGTGGTTTCAGCCAGGAGGAAACAAAAGGAAAGAGCGTCACAGCTGCAAGAAAGTTTAAAATTCAGACGGCTGCTTTAGAAAATGTTTTGGAAAACTGTTCCCTCTATTGAACTTGTATTATCACAGTGAGACTTGCATTATATCAAAGTTTAATGTATTTTGATTTAGAGAAAGCAAATGATATATTTGAGGAATCAAACTGAGAACAGAAAACTGATCATTGGTCAATGAAATTTAAGAAAACAATAAAATAAGCCCCTCATTATTTTTATCATTTGTTTTTAATGACAAAGTGTCCAAAAACTTGCACATATTCAGTTTACTGTCACTTAAGATGAATAAGGGAAATAAAAAAGTAGGTATTAGGGCTGTGCAAAATGGCCTACAAATAAAATCTCAGATAAACTGAATTTCCCTTTTGAGGTTAAAGTGCAACCTGCAAACTTGTCTTTGAAAGTGCACGACATAGTTTCAGGAGTGGCCGAGGTGTTTTCATTTACACTGAAGCCTGCATTATTTTGGCAAAACATATTTAAATGTAATTCTCCTGTTATCATAAATCAAAACCATATAATTTTGAGGCACCTGGAACCAAACACAAGCCTAGAAAGAAAAATTCTATTTCATTAACAGAAATCTTCTTAAACCACTAATTCAAATTCAAATTAACCAATAAAATTGCCTTATTGCCCTGGCCTACTAATTAAAAAACAAAAACAAACAAAAACTTAAATATATCCCTGTCAATCAACAAATTAATTGATTAAGTAACTGTTTTAAGATACATATTAATAAATATTATACATTTTTATTTATTATTAATTTATATATTTTATTTTATATGTACATTCCTCATATGTCTCCTTGGGAAATACCAAATGCATAAAGGTTTGTCAACTGACTTCTGTTGAATACAAAATGTAAAATTTTAAGATAAATAACTTATATTTAAAAC
>JAQLOL010000005.1:15317931-15330071 GCA_029783665.1 Naso thynnoides | reverse complement strand
CAGTATTCTTTTTTTGCCAAGCAGACTTTACTTCTGTACAGTTTTGTTCCAGAATGAAAAAAGGAATAAATGATGAAAGATGAAAGAGATCAGCAGGGACAACGGTCCATCTCTCCCGGCTCAGTTGAACAGCTTCACACCAAAATCCAAGATTTAAACAAAATTCTGAATTTTTTATCAGCAGAAGTTTTAATCAAAAGTAAGGTTTTTAATGTTTATTTGTTTGCTTTGTGTTCAGTAGTGTAGTGTCAACACTGAAATCCATCTGCCGAGGATTGATTTTGTACTGAGAACATTTTCATTAATCAATTGCGAGTCACATGTTGTGGCATGAAATTAACCCCAGTCGTCATTACATCACTCAGATAATTGACATCGATGATGCTGCTGCATCCGCATGTGAAACAGGTGTGGCAACAATTTACTGACCGAAATCATGAGCAGTATTGAAAGAAATCTATTTCATTTAGCCCATCTGTATTAAAAATAAATAGCATTTACATTGCAGGCTCTGATTATGTGTTCAGAGCAGATTAATTTGCCAGCTGACACACATTTAATACATCACTGTTGGGTTAATAAGTGTTTTGGAGGAATGTTGGTTGCGCCACACAGGTCACGCAATGATGCTTTACAGCTCCTCTAGGAAAAATGTTTTGCTCTAATTCTTACTGCACCTCTGAAGAACAGAAATGGAAACAGTGTCCTTGTCTGAGTCTCAACCTGATCTGCTCTCTTGTTCCATCATCCTTTTAGCTGCAGCATGTTGATTAGTCAGCACATTATTGGAAGCAAAGAAGACATGAGTAAATATCGAAGCTGGGGCCGTGAGGACAGAGATTAGTGACTTATCTCACGGGAATGAGCTCTACGATGAAACCAAACAGTAAAACACCACAAAACAGAGGAATGTGAAACATCTTTTGATGCTGGAAAGTCCACCTCCATTTATCTCTGAGCTTGTGTCAGACAGGAAAAAGTCCCCGAGGCTCTGTGAAATCTGAGCAGTAAATTATCCAAAGAAGATCCAAAACAAAGATCAGATCATATGACATCAAGACAGAAGAACAACACATATCTACACAGACACAAAAATCTTGCGAAACAATTCCCCTCAATCTTGTGTTTTGTGTTTTCTGGAGAAGTGATAAGGGTGTTTTCCGTGAATGAGCTCATAGTGTGTTTGGTCAAAAGAGGACATACTTGTTTTCCTTCTGTGAAACTTGAGGTCTTCACCGCAATCAAGAGTGTAACATGGACCTATAGGCTCTTTTGGTTGTTTATTATCCAATTTAATCATTGCTCCAAATCACCTCAATGCAACTTGAATGTTTCATTCACCCAAAATGAATGTTAAATTCATAATCAGTAAAACACAAGCTTACTTATTTCAGGACACTCAGAGATTTTGGTGATACAGCCTCTGTCTGGTATGACTGCTAGCTTATGGTGGCTAAGGTTGGCTAATTTAATTTAGCACAAATATTTTGTTGAAACTGACATTGTTGTATCAGACTGTTGACTTTGCAGCTTTTGTGTACTTCTACTGTTAAACAACATTTTTGAGTTTACTGTTTAACTGTATCAGTCACTTACAGTCATGGTTTCTTTTCAGCTAAACCGACAGTGAAATCTGTCTAAAATAATCTAAGCTAGTGTGCTCTAAACTCACTAAAACGCCCTTAACTGCTATAGAGTGGCTAAGTCACATCCCTTCCGGACCCCATGGCACCTTATTTCGGAAAGTAGTCAATGGACAGAGACAAATTATTTTTCCATCCGTTTAAATTGTGCCCTCAATCTCAAATATGATGTTTGTCATTTTAAAAGATCATTTTAGTACCACTTGGTTTTTGTGAAACAGCTCAGTGAACTACTAAAAATGATCCAACTTTCATTCTGCTGCTTTTCTATTGATGAGAGGAAGACATGGCTGCAGTTGATAATGTAGCCTACATTAAATGAGTGAAGAAAAAGTTTTGGCTTTTACGAGCGAGTGTTAAGGTTATCTAGGTAATGTTATCATTCAATGAAATGGACCATAAAAGTTACAGTTTTTATGATGTTATGTTTTTAGGGATATCTAAATCCTAATTGGCTGTAGACAGTATCAGCTGTGCTCTGGTTTGGTTAAAACAAAAACACAGTTTAATATGTTTCCATAACCTTTTTCAGGGATATCTGAACAGGGTCGGTTCCGTTAAAGTGAATGGACGCTAACACTATAGCTAGCTAACCTTAGCACCCACTCACTAAAGCCAAAACTTTTTCTTTATTCACGTAATGTTCTTAATCAACTGCTGCCATGTCCTCTTGTCTTTCTCACTAGGAAAGTGGAACAATGAAAGTGTTTTTTTTTTAAATTCAGCTGTGTAAAAAACATGGGACACAGCACTGCGGCACATTGAAAAAACAGAGCTTTGACCTGCATATGGTTGTTTGAAAGGATGTTACGTTTCAAATACCGATTCCATGGACTTAAAGTGGTATTGTTCATATTGAAAATACAAAGCTATACTTTTTTTCTGCAACTCCACTGTGGATTTTATTAAAAAATATATATCTAAGAGGGAACAATACGATTTTTTATGACAACACTTAAATCTACTGAAGCCCAGGTGTTTATAGTGACATCAGTCATTTGAAGTGAGTGATGTAATAAAGCATAAAATGATAATTCTGATTAAGGATGTAAAAAAAAAAAGTGAAAAGCCTGTTTGATATAATTGTCAGTATGTCCCTGCCTGCTGTATCAGAACCAATTAGCCAGAGAGGAGGGTGGGGTTAAAGCCCAGTGTTTGGGGACATCTGGCAGTAAATCTGCAAGCTTCTCAACGGATGACATCATCACACATGCTGCTTTTCTCCCCGAAGTCTTCATCCTCTCATAAACCTAATTTAAAAAAAAAAAAAATTAAAATCCAGCTACCCACTGATGACTGCACTGCTATTGTGTCTACGCCCATTCTCTAAAGGCCACCTTGAGATTAAATGAACATGGCTGCCAGACCAGGATCATCTTGTTTTTTCACACTTAACAATGCATTTTCCATTTTCTACACTTTTTTAAAAGATTTGGTTCAGTTAATGCATTGCATAAAGATAAAAAGCTGGAATCCACACATAATACACTAATTATAAACAGTCAGCCTTTCACTAATGCAATCTTCCTCAGAATTTCAAGTATCTATAATGATGACACAGAGATGGACTCTTGCATAAAGTATTGTCTACAGTCATAGATAAGTCAAATGCATCTGATGCATAAGCTTTTTATAAATGTATTATTGATGTTAACCCTATCAAATCATTTTATTGTGACAAATGCATGACAGAATGAGTTTGCATTATTCATTACAGCTTTGGCACAAAAGCATCTTTGATTTTTCAACAAAGACAGTAATGGACGGTCTTGAGGCCATTAACTTTGTTAATCAATATTTTAATATTGACAGTGGCTTAAATGACAAGTTAATGCGTAGCTAGTGAACACGGTGGAGCATTTAGCAGCTGTGAAGCTGTGAATTTCCTTCAAACAGAGTCAAAGCAGGAGTGAATTTTGAACTTTGTTGGCTTGAACAAAACATGACTGTAAATGACAGAAAATGTTGTTTGGTGTTTGTAAGATTAGGAAACAGGCGACAGTTCATTACCCGTTTTTATCAGTTCTGTAAGACGATGATGCGTCAGTGTTGTGTGTGCAGCTTTTTTCACTGCCTCAAAGTGCTTCCCAAAAATCAATGCATACTGTTTAAGTATTGTATTGTATTTTACATCAAGGCCTCCATTCCAAGACATTATCTATCACAGAATGTTTTGGGGATCTCTGATTCAGTTGTTTGCTAAGTTCAATTAAACCTTCATCTGCGTTCAATCAGCTTCCTTAAAACCCCAGCAGCCCCTCTGCGCCGACTCAGCGGTTCTGTAAAAACGCAATGTCTGCTTCCAACTGGGACACATGAAAATGCCAAAGGAGCGAACAGTAATGCACTGGGACACCACAACCCGAACTCCTGGTCCATCACTATTGATCTGAGCACTGCTTCCCATCAAGTGACCAACACAGTTGTAGTCCGTCAGTTCCCTTATCTCAAACCTCGTCCATTTGACTTCTGATAGCCAGAAAGTCTGCGAGGGTTCCTGTTTCACTGTGACGCTGGTTCGTCTTACTCCTTCCTTTGTCTTCCTGACAAGCTCTATTTTGATCCACTCCAAGTCAAAACTGAAAATTTACTCTTCTGCTTCATCTAAGTGGGTTAAACAAACCAAAGTTAGGGTGGACAGAGTCAGTCATGCTGGCAGCAGGCACAGGCAGGCACACATCAAGGATCCAATACGTCATTTTTGTATCATCACTTCAATCTGCCTGTCATCCGTCCGTGCATGCATGTGCTGTGGTCATAGCGAAAGACGTGGAAGATGTTCTGCCCGCAGTTTGATTCATATCTTTGTAAACTTGTCTCTCTGCCCTCGTTCCTCCTTCATCTAAACCTCGAGGCTGTGTTGGTGCACAGTTGGCCTCTGGCTGTCTGCAGCTTTTGTCGGCTGTGATGGGAGCAAAAGTGAGCACGAATTCTTGGCTTCTGGAGTATTAGTTACATAAGGTGCAGGTCACCTTGACAGTAGTGTATTGTAAATGTAAGGTTCATGTAGTGGAGGTGCGCAACCTCACCTTAAACACACTCCCTCCGTTAATATACAAGATTAACACATTTAAAAGAAACGAAGAGGGGAAGAAGAGTCATATATTTAATGAGCATGGCTGCTGGTTAGGACTCATCTACTAATTGAATTGATCACATGATGAGATCTCGGTGTCTTATCATCTCAGCTAATCAGGTTCTTGGTAGGAAGCCTGAATCAATAAATCATTTAAGTGGTTTATAAGCCCTTGTGCCTTCCCTTGACCAATTTTTGGTTACTGTGCATTTTCGGTTCACACCCTCCACCCTCAAACCTGGAGACATTCCTCCAGGGTGTTTCGCCTTCCTGTTCTGAAAGCATTTTAACGGATACAGCAAAGAAAAAAACCCTAGATGATCACATCAAAAAAAAACAAATAATTTAGACAAAAAACCTCCAGGAATCCTTAGGAGGGCACCAGTGTCAAACATCTGCTAGTTCCAGTCCACAAATGTGAGCAATTTGTTGCCTCTCTGTGTGAGTTAAAACGGAATATTTTCAGTTTGTTCAGTGATTTGGAAACACCCCCTTGGGCTCTGGAAAACCGTGATGGTGATTCTTGAACAAAAACTGCAATTCCCTCAAATGATTCTGATTTCACCACCTTTCTTTCCCCCTAATTAAGTCTCACATCTGGCATTCTAAAAGCTAACTTTTTGAATATGTGTGTGTTTTGTTCCAGGTGATTCACCTGCAGAAGGCAGAGCTGAACAGGGAGACGGTGTACCCGATGCACCCCAGCAGCATCCATGGAGTGGAGGACATGTCCACACTGGCGGAGCTGCATGAAGCTGCCATCATGCACAACCTCTTTCTGCGCTACCAGAAAGACAACATCTATGTGAGGCGCTGTCTTTATCTGTTAGCACGTTTACTCTAAGCGACCATGTACCTGGAATCTGTGGGTCATTTGTGTTGCTTGGGTGTATTTTTCATTTTCCTTTTATTTTCTGGGGACTGGGATGTTTGCACGCTGTTCGTAGGGTTTGTCAGAGGGTTTTGTAAGAAATACATAAATACTACTTAAACTGCAGCAAATAAAATGGTAAAGAACAGGTACCCTCTGGAATGCAATGAAGTGTATTTAATCAGAGCTGCATTTTTCTGTGAAAATAGGAGATTATAGTTATGTTTGTTTGACCCCGTCTCTCTCCCAGGATTACTTTCAGGGTAGAGCGCAGAAACCGTATCCTGGCTTTATTAAAATAATCATCGTCCGCAGACTCGCAGTAACTTTGCTTTTTGAAATCCAATCTCCTAATCTCATCTCCGAGGGCTCGCCCGGTCTGTCTGCACTGCATCGCAGAACAATTTCATTGTGGAAGGCTGACCCACAAACACACTTTTGTGAGGAACTTTTCCCCAAAGCGCATTACCCGAGCAGGAGCAATGGATCCTAAAATATTACCAGCCTGAGTGTGAACTAGGGCACATGCAGCCGTTTAAGAGTGTCTTAGAGTCCAGGTAGTGTGTCAGAGGAGGGAAACTGGGTGAATCCACTGAACTGGTTTTATTTAACTGTGCTGCAGAGGTTTTGTAGAAGTTCAGTGTGTTTGGAGAGCTGTAGGAGCTGCACGTTCTGGTGTAAAATACGAAGCATTTTTCTCTCATATTGTACATTCTGACATCTTTCTGATACTCTTTGTCTTCTCTCCTCTTCATACTTTCATCTTACTTTTTCATTTCCCTCAGACCAACATTGGTTCAATCCTGGCAGCAGTAAATCCCTACAAGCAGATAGCGGGTCTGTATGACGGCGCTGCAGTCGATCTGTACAGCAAACACCAGATGGGGGAGCTGCCTCCTCATATCTTTGCTGTGGCCAATGAGTGTTATCGCTGCCTGTGGAAGAGACACGACAGCCAGTGTGTCCTCATCAGGTGAGGAGAAGATTACAGTAGTTCAAATCAAGTATGAAGTGGTGATTCCTCTGATTGCTTGCGAGACGGTTTAGTTAAACAGATTTGACTGATCCATTTGCATATCTCTTTCTGTCTTCTTGTCTTCAGCGGGGAGAGCGGTGCCGGGAAGACAGAGAGCACCAAGCTGCTGCTGAAGTTTCTCTCAGTGATGAGTCAAAACTCTGCAGGAACTCCTCTGTCGGAGAGGACCACCCGAGTGGAACAGGCCCTCGTTCAGAGCAGGTACTGTTACAACGTCACAACGTTTGACCCAGGAACTATTCGTTTAAATTAACTCTAAGGCTGGATTGCACCAATATGGTTAAACTTTTAAACCAGTTTAAATCACGGTTTAAGTTTAAATTCAGCTGCACCAAACTTTTGAACTAGTTTAAAATTAAGAAAGATTCAATTTAAACCTCTCTTTATACCTCAGTTTTTCTTTTCTTCCTCATTTTTCTATTGGCCATAAATACTATATTTTAGGAGAGTGATGACAGGACAAAACAATCATTCACACCTTCAGTGGTTGGATCCTTTCACACCTCAACAGTATCTTTAAGGCCTTGATTGATTTTCTGTCTTTTTCTCTGTTCAGCGGGCCTGATTTGTGACAATATTGAGTTAAATTAGAAAAAAAAACTTTTGATATTGCAGGTGTAAAAATACATGCATGGCGATACGACGCGAGAACGATATGTGCTTTGATTCAGTGACAGAAACCAACATAGTTACTCTTTTTGCCAGAAATAGAAAGGAAAATGCCTGTCTGTGCAGTGGTAGAGAGAAACACTGGAAAAGCTTGATACACTGAACTGACACTAATTCTTAGTATTGGCACAATTGATGATTGCTTTGGAAAAATGAGTTTAGATCGATACAAGTCACACAAAGGCGATTTTTTTGTTTACCTATCAATGTCATTGTATCATAGAAATGAGTCAGTGTAGCGTTACATCCCTATATTTCATTCTCATAATACACTGTGGACTGACATTACGTCATTGTGATGGGATTGTTAAAGTCTTTTACCCTACATTTTGAAAAATAAGTGCCATACTTGCACTGTGATATGACTGGTACAAATATGTGAATGGCTGAAGTGTCTTGTGCCTTTTTTTTTTTTAACTTAATTTTGCTTTCGTACTGTCACCAATGAGTGTTTCCTCACTGGAAAATAGTTTTCCTACAAAGACAATAAAGTACTTATCCTAAACCCAGCAAGGCTCGTCTAAGTAGGCTAATTGCATATTAGAAGCAGATCTTTGTAGGCTAGACAATGTTATGCATGCTACAATGACTTTTATCTCCAGCGGCTCAGCTTTTAATCTCTTTTACACAAATACTGTCTCATAATGTGGTGAGGGTTTGATTTGTGTGATTGTGTTTCTTCTGTCTGCAGTCCCATCATGGAGGCCTTTGGAAATGCAAAGACTGTGTACAACAACAACTCCAGTCGCTTTGGGAAGTTTATCCAACTCCACTTCTCCCAGAACGGAAACATTCAGGGAGGCTGCATCATTGACTGTATCCCTCAAGTGTTCTCATTGTTTTGCTGTGGATACATCAGGTGTTTGTAACTTCTGGCTCAGAGGTCATATTCTCTAAGATTTCATTGTTCTCCTTGACTTTCAATCATCAGATCTGCTGGAGAAGGTAAATCTGTGTTGCGTGGAAACATTTAGGATCAGCGACTGGGTCCATCAAGTTTATTTTTGATGTTTTTGAACCAATGTGTAATAGTGCAGTCATCAGCAAAATCTGTTCAATAACTGATGTCTTTGAAATATTTTCTTTTAACCATCTTCTCTTTCCAAGAATCGTGTGGTTCGTCAGAATCCTGGAGAAAGAAACTACCACATCTTCTACGCTCTGCTAGCAGGGGCAGACAGAGACCACAGAGGTTTGTTTTTAAAACACATATTCACCACCTGATCAGAAAAAGATATTTATCGGTTTGTTCCTCAGGGACAGTGCACACCAATCAACAGTTTGACTGAAAGCGAGTCAGAATTAGCCTGACGGGCTAATTTTCATCTGTTGTCCCCCAGCCAGATTTTTAAAAGGCAACCTAAAAATACAGGAGCGTAGAAGATCATGACTTAAGTCTAAATATCAGAAATTTTAAAATATTTATTCTAGACAACTCCAGGGAAATACTATTTTATGTATTGATATACAATTTAACAGCAAGCACTAGTTAAACCAATAATTAATCAACAACAGACACCCATTTATTTTTCTGTTGAGCTACTAAGAGGTTTAGCCTTACAGGGAACTGAGACTCGGGTCAAGTCTTTGGAATAAAAACCAGTCCAGTTTAGTTTGACAATTTGCAATTAAGCTGGTCAGTAAATCAAAACATCTTATGTCATATATTTGTGTGGTTCTGAGAATGATCTCATCTCACAGACAATTTTTATTGGAATGCAAAACACAACAAACAGCTGTATGTCAAGCAAAACAAAATGTGTTTCCCAAACGACGTGTAAAGCTTTGACAGAATTTATCAGCACAGGGCGCCACCTTGTGGACGACAAAATGAATACAAAAACCATAAAAAACATTTGTACCCTCAGACAGACCAAGTTATTAGTTATTAGACAGTGCCATGAGAGCAGCTGAGGGCTTGCTGCCTTGCTTTCAGGCTCAGGTGTGTAACTGGTTACTCCACACTCCAGTCCAGTTGTTTCAGCAGCAACACTGACTTTTTTCAGTTCTCTTTAAAGTATTTTTCTAACTATGTTTGCCCAGTGTGAAACCCGAAAATCTTTGTCGTCACCAGGTCAGCCTTGTATTCTGTCGCAGCCTCTAAAAACAGCTCTGTCACATGTGTGAATAGAGCAATGTTTTGACTTGACTTGTTTTAGTGTAGAAAACACTGATTCACAGCAACATTCAAACTGAAAGATTTCTCATCCAAACAAAGAATGTGCTCTCCTGCGAGAACGTCTTCTGTCATCTTTTGTTTATTCTGCTGCCATCTGCGCACTGCATGTCATGTAGTTGTTTTAGTGTGAATGAAACTGCTTCCATGGACGCCCAAGGATGCCCAATACAGAAAGTATGTTCAGGCCTTTACGCTTTTAGCACTTATCTTTTTCCGTTCACTTAACTGTCATTTCCCAACTTCTCTCTATGAAGAGGTTTCTGAAAAGGTAAACAAATAAGCCAAAGCTGTTTCCCCAGGACAGCGAGTCCTCACAGTCAAGTTAAATCTTCTGGTTCTTGTTTCACTCTAGACCAGCTGCATTCCGGGAGAGGGGCTTCCTCCTTATCTGTAAGGCTGAGTCGAGGTCTCTTGGATGGTCTCTGTACTGTTGTTGGTTGTAGGAGAAGTAATGGACTGTCCAAGGGGAATGTGTTGGTGGACACATCGCAATCTCTGCTAGGCATTTTCACCTGGGTAGCTTCAATGCACAGACAAAGAAATCAGTGATCCTGTTAACTGTGTTTACAGCAGCAATACTCTTATTACACACAACAAAAGCCAAATAAAAACTCTCATATAAGTTTATGACACATTGCACTACAAACCTTTACTTTGGACGGATTTGACAGGTTTTCTCTCCAGGGGCTCCTGCAGAATTACCATGGAAAGCTGTGTGCTGACTGACTGTCTCTCTGGGGGGTCAGTCTGGGAGGCCACGTGTCTTACACCATGTAAAATCTGACAGCTGCTGCCAGATGTGCCCTAAACACCAACAGAGAGAACAAGGACAGCTCATACATCCATTATAACAAATATCACACACAACTAATGAGATCTACTCATGCATACTTACGGGCTGCGACGCGGAATATTCAGATTTAATTGTCACGGTCAGGACTGGCTCCTCCTTTGGCGTTAACTTTTCTGCAAATCCAGGATTGAACTGTGCCTGGTTCTGGAAGCAGTCCTTGGTAAAATGAAGGGAATAGTTGTTAACATGAATTTCAGCTACCGATTCTTCACTTTGCAGCAGAAAACACAGCATTTTTTGGTCACAGTAATAAGCACTTACAATGTTTCCCTACGTCGCATCGGAAACATTATTTCCTGGAAAATCAACTTACGGATCTTTTTCTCTTTTTTGTAACTTCTTCGTTTTCTTCTTTGATTTAATGATGCACCACAAGCCAGCCTGTAAAGGTGCAGGCTGTTGCCACTGTACTGTGCCACATAAGGTTATAGCTGTAACAAAAAACTACCACAAAAAAACCCTATATGTTATGTATCTTTTAAATCTATGTATCTTATAACTTAATCCTGTATTTACAAAAACATCAAGTCAGTTATAGCCTGCTGCTGGAAATCCCTTCCAACATCCCTCCATGAAATTATGGAATTTTAATTTAATGAACAACATCTCATGCCCTTAATGAAAACTTACCCACAATCCTTTTTAATCCATTCATCAGCTCTACAAGTTCAAACTGGATACTTTACAAAACCATAGAGGAATATCACCCAACATTGTAGCAGGCTATCTGGCTGACACTTTCTTTTTTATTGACGTTATTGTATGAGTTACCACCTTGTGGAGACTACAGTTGACTGCAGTTACAGATCCATGGTTAGGGCACCGTTATCCATCTCTGGCAGTAATCCCATATTAGTTTAACGTTAATGTTAGTTTTCCATGTCGTGGTGCAACATCACTGAATGCTTCCTATGCTAACGGTCAGCCACGGTCTGACCGGCTATAATACGTTGAAACAGAATCCAGGTGGCTGGAGGCTGCACACATTTAACCCAATGTTAAAACTTTCTAAAGCTGGTTTGAAACTATTAAAAAAGTTTCCGACCACAGGCGAAACAAAACTCCTAGAAACTGGTGGAGCTAAGTTGTTAGCCTGTGCTAACGTTAGCATCTCTACTCCCTACTATTTACAGTCCACCTGAGGGTCCCTTACTCGAAATAACGTTTAAAAACGGCGAGAGTCAAATTACATCAGTTCATCTCACCGTGTATGATACCTACTGACTCAAATGGCCTGAAAGGACCTGGCCTTGGCTGAGGTGCAAAGGAGGTGTGGGGTGTCGGGGGGGGTTGAGGTTGGATGTATATTTGCTGAGGTGACTGCTGTGTGCTGCCACTCTCAATATTGTGGAGCAGGTTTAAAATCCCAATTTTGGCCTGCCGCCTCTTGTTCTCGTCCATCCGGTGAAGCTCAGGAATGATGCTCATAGCAAAGTGATAGCATTCATCCAGGTCACTGTCTGGCTTTGGAGTTGGCTCCTGCAGGATTGAGAGGAACCGCTCTTCCGCATCAGTGGTCTGCTGTCTTTGGCTCCTCCTTGGGTCAGTGCGAGCCCCCCTTGGGCTCCGGGACCTGTAGGGCCTGTCTCTCTCCCAAGATGTCAAAGGCCCCAGTACAGACTGTGTCTGTGCTGTATACTGACTGGGGGTCGGAGAGCCAGACCGTTGCACTGATGCCATGGACGGTGTATCAGATCCACATGCAGACACTGGTGTGCATGGTCTCTCCTCCTCTGCCAAAACAGTGCCCAGGTTGCTTTTCGAACTAAAAAACAAAAACATACAGATAAACAAATTAGTCATATTGGTGTCA
>JAQLOL010000005.1:15295883-15307712 GCA_029783665.1 Naso thynnoides | reverse complement strand
AATAATGTTTTTTTTTTTAATGTTTGAATCTTTGTCAACATTCACTACAATTGTGTGGGAGATTACTGCAACGCCTTTTTTCTGTGAAACTCCAGCAATGTTTTGTGGACTGAAAAGCATCGCCTGACATTCCATTGGTATGAGGCTGAGTAGATAAGGACAGATTTTTCACGTTTGGGTAAACTATCCCTTTAATACAAGTACAAACGCATTCACATACATTGAGGAGAGTGGAATTAAAGGCTCCAGTTTGGTTTTCGTATATTGAGGTGTCCAGCAAAAACAGACCTCTAGACAGGAGCTTGTCGCTGATATTGATTGATGTTCACAGTAGCTAATAAGGCCGAATGTGCACCACTCTGCCCTCTGCCCCGGCTGACGTCTGGACACAAAACATGGCGATCAAAACAAGCGGAGCTGTACAAAATGAGTTAATATAGACCACTGATTATGTTATGAACACAGACACAAAGTTGTTAAGTTTTCCAACATTTCTTTGACTTTCACAACTGATCCAGTGCAGAAATTATGATTATATCAGCTGCAGATAATGACAGAAAATGGCAAGCCCCTTTTCCTCTTGATAATACTAGCTAACGCTAATGTCCAAACTGTGGCTGTGTGTCTTGTATTACTTGGTGCCTTCAAATGAAGTCGTGTTTACCGTGTTAATGAAAAGAGAGCATATGAGTGCACCCCTCTTGTCGTATTCACAATTTATCAGAAAGCTCAGAGTTCATAAATTTGAATGTGTTTTAAGATGTTTTCAGAAATGGTGGAGCTCATATTGGTCTTGACAGGACCAGAAGCAGCCATAGCAAGTGTAGGCAAGTTGTTAATCTGGATATAAGTCATCACTGTCATTGTCTCATCTCTTGTTCCTTCGGTTGGTTTTTAATCACAAAGTAATGGTGTAACATTTCCACAAGGAAAACCAGGAGGAGAGCAAGAGATCTTTTGCGTCCGTATTGTCGTATCTTAGCAACACTTTTCTCATGTGGATACCACTAGAACACCAGGGCTTTCCTGTACACAAATTCACAACAAGACTTCATGACTTTATGAGTTTCGTTTGAAGGCAACGACTGTCAAGGATCTTAATACACAGAACAGACCTCCGATTTATTTCGATTCATGAACCCAGACGCTATGTCGTTACATTTTTCAACCTGTCTAGGACCTCCACAATATAGTGAAGCAAACACGGTCATTGGCTGTAGTTATGACAGAAAGTGGCAAGTCCCCCCTGTCTCAACGTAGCTGATGCATGCCAAGGGTAGGTGTCTGTTTTATTTTAACTTTTTCCATTGAGAGAAATGACCAGATTTTGATATGAAGATACTCAGAATTGATGTTTTCAGCATATATTTCGCATAAAGCATGAAATACATGAACAGTTCAAACAAAGACACGGGATTAAAACTGGGAAAGTGTATTTCTCATCTCATGGGGTCTTCAAAACTGTGTCCAATCCTTTTTTTTTTTTTAAATATACTGGACACAGTCAATTCCGTAAAGATGAGTCTGCAGGAAATGAGGATATGTTCATTTAATCTTGTGCCTTCTGGGACTGATTCTCTCTCAAGGAGTCAAGCTGCTGTCATCCCCTTGCTGTTAATGTGTGCCACAGTTTGGATGGCCTCAGCTGTGACTCATGTCCCAAAGATTTCTCTGGCCGGTTGTGGTCAATCTACTGCTCTCCTGTTGGCGACCGCAGAGTTGCATGGCTACTCCAAAAAAACCCTGACCCCAACAACTGTTACTGTAACTACAACCCAGTTTGGGGCTTACAGTAATCCTGAGGAATCCTTATTGTAGCTGGGAGAGAGTTAGCCTCTTGACACTCACCGATTGAATAAACCGAACTCCCGGCGGGTGATTTGGAGGCGGTGATGAAGCGTTGCAGAGGTTAGAGGAAAGTCACATCTCTTGCATTCATCTTGAGAAAAGCGATAACAGCGTCATGATCTCCATCTGTTGCAACATCCTCGCTTTTTTTCCCTCTCTCTCTGCCGTTACATTTCGAATAATCATCAACTACCCCTGCACAAAGCCTTCTCTCTTCTCTCTGCGCTCTCACTGAATCATTAACCTTAAATGACTTGTTTGATCCGGACAGCAAACCCTCTTTGCTTCATGTTCAACTCAGCAGAGACGGCTTCCACACAGCAGAAAAAGGATATAGGCCTACTGTAAATAAAACAGTTTTATGAACTTTCAAGTGATCAGCTGAGTCCACATTTGTGCCACTGTTACTTCCTGTGGTTCCTCTGTGGCTGTTCGATCTCTGAGACGTTTCACATGTGTTGGTTGCCTTTTTAGACAGTTTTGTTGTAATACCACATTACGCTCTCACACTATGAATAGCAGCAGCTGCACACATGGCACGCTGAAATATACATCAAGAAAAGAAATGTTTGACGTGAACCACATGTTGGTTCTTCATAAATATATAAGCGTTGCATGACCGCCAGTGTGCACATGCTTGTGTATACTAAAGTTCTCATTCATTAACGTAGTATAAATGTGTGGAGTCACTATTTATTACTGACTTCAGAGAGAGAAATCATTTTTCTGCTGTGTGGGTAAAACTCCATCATGCATCGAGGGTCATGGCTCCTCCGCTTTACACTGAATATACGGCACATAGGAAGAGAGGGAGAAAGGAGGTTACACTTTCAAATTAAGGGCGCACTCACATTTGGCAATTTGTAATGTGCCTAAGCATGTTGGACCCCCAAAGTCCAGTTTGTTTGACTAGTGTGAGTGCTCTGTAATGTGCCCAAGCACAGATTGCTTTTTTGTCCCTGGCACAGTTGGAAGAGGTGGGCTTTGGCACATTACAGATAAACACGCATGAGCACAGGCAGACAATCGCATACAAAGTTCAGATAAACAACAGTGGAAATGTCTGTGATTCTCTTTTAGATCGCGGATACCAGAGAACAATTAAACAATATCATTATAAGATGAAAAATGAATTTAAAAGTATGTGTGTAGGTAAGTAAGTGTAATTAAAAAAATATTTAAAAATACAGGTCATGCTTCATAGATCAGGTAGCTCAAGCATGCTCAGGTGCGGATAGACTGGAGAAATTTGAGTGCAGGCCAGCAGGGGAGAGGAGAGGGGGGACAGTTGTGCTTCAGCACAGAACGGGCAACTGGGCCGAGTGTGAGCGTGTCCAAAGAGTCTGAGTCAGTCTGTTTACATCAGAGATGAGGACTCGAGTCACTTGACTCAGGCTTGAGTCACAAATTTGATGAGTTTACACTCGACTTGACAAATTTATAACTGTTTTGAAACTCAACTTTGACTTGAACACTGGTAACTTGGACTTGAGCCTTTTGACTCGAAAAATACTTGATACCTCGCCCCAAAATATTAATAATTGTGTTTAAAAAGTGGGCCACAAATCAATTTATTTCCTGAATCAGCTAACATTAACACTTTTCACCCTTAGCAAGTTGGCACTTTATTTACCAGATCCATTGTTTTAGGCTAATCCAGCGACACCCAATCAAGTTGCAGGAAAATACAATGAAGAACTAACATTATGTTGCTGGGCTCCAGTTGGAAAAAATATACAAAAGTTTTGTTTACAAAAACAAACAACTTGCAAAATGTTCGAGTTGACAATTACAAATGGAGACGCAACAACTTCCAATTTTGTTTGACGTTTAGTGGTGAACAAAGGAACGTTCAATTGAGGCTGTGGTGCTAAAATAGCTTTACATTTGGAGAAGAGTGCAAGTTTAGAACTTTGGATTTTGCAAAGCTCGCTCCCACTTTTGTCCACATGTTCATGTTTTTAATGGCGGCATCATATTTTTGGGCTCGGGGAAATGTAGTGTGGGTTGTGGGAAGGGGGCTACATTTCCTTTGGTGAAACAATCTGTGTGTAATTATATATGTGCTGATTGTGTGCAGAGGAAGTGTGTGCACAGAATTAGGAGCTTGGGTGACGTTGCACGGATTTTGTGTGTGTTTGTGTGTGTGTGTTTGTGTGTTTGCGAGCCATTTGTTTTACAGACGAGGGAAGGATGTGGACGAAGTGGAAGCTTCCTCCTCTCACAAACTTTACAGCGGCAGGGCTGCAGCTGTGGGATCCTTTGATTAGTTGAACATCTGGGACACAAACACACACAGCACACACAGAGTCACTCAAAGGTCTCTCTCCCTGGTAGTTGATCCTCCAGGCGAGCAGCAGATATCGCATTATGACATAAATCCAGATATACGGCAAGTAGGCTCTCCCAGCCTCCCCAGAGATAAAATCTGATTATGGGTTATAATAACAAATCTCCACTGTGTGTTCATTTCTCGTGGGTTTTAGGTTAGGAGGAGCTGAAGTCTGTTAAATGTCCCACTGAGACAAACCAAAAAAAGTCTGTAGTAGTGAGGGAAGGGTTAACAAAACTCTTTCTCCTTCCTTCATAAGAGCAAGGAGGGGTGTGGCTTTCTATCTGGACACAAGCCACCTTCCCTCCCCCTTATCCCTCCATCCCTCCTCCCCCTCCTCTCCCTCTCTGTGCCTCTATGCCTGTGCACGTCAGTCGAGCTACCAACGCAGTGGTAGCAGCAGCAGCAGTAGGGAAATGCTCAGGAAAGACGCCTGAACACAATGACGCTCTGCAGCAGCGGCATTAGCAGCAACACTGCAGTCTCAGTGCCAGTTTTTCCCTCTGCTCTGCGCTGCAGTCAGGGAGAGTGGCTAGCCTGCTAGCCTCAGCTGCACCACAGCTTCCTCTGCAGTGGGAGCAGGGTGCTGCCAGCAGACAACAGGGGCCCTTCACATCTCTGCGGGCCCTCTTTCGCAGCCTTTCCAAGGAGAGGAACTAACCCATCCTGTTTCCTTCCACCTCTCCCCACCTCCTCCTCCTCCTCCAACCTTTCCCTCTCTGTGTCTCTTTTTCTGTCTCTGTCACAACCCGTTGGCCGTGGCGCTGCTCGTCCCGCAGGTGTTCTTGAAGGAGGCCCTGGAGCAAAGGCTGGAGAAGGAGAGGGAAGAGGTGCGGCGCAGGGCTGGCATGGTGATCCGCGCCCACATCCTCAGCTATGTGGCAAGGTGAGCGGGAGGAGTGTGGAGGAGGGGTGGAGGGGTGGAGGGGTGGAGGGGCTGAGTGGCAGCGACAGTTGTCAGTGTTTGTTTTGTAATAGAGGTGCGTGTTTGGGGAGGGGGGATTATGTGCATATGTGCATGCCTTTTGCACACTTGTTTACCTTTTTTGTCTGTGTATGTGCCTGCGTGTGTGCTCTATGTGGGTTCATATACAGTGGCAGTGCATGTTTCGTTACAGATTCTCTAATGCTACAAAGGTATACTTTTATGTCATCTCATATGTGAAATACGTCTTATGCATGAACCTCTTTAAACTCGCTGATTCAACATTGGATCAGTTATTACAAACCACTGAGCTTTCAGCTGAGATTTCTAAAGATACAAAACACATCATGCAGAGATTTGGTGGCCCACTACGAAGTACAGACGTGTGTTGAATCTAAAAACTCTGCTTGATAAAGATTTTAAAAATTTCCTCTCTCTGGGTCACTTTGTCAGTGAGATTTCAAGATAAAAAATATTTTAAAAGTCTGTAGAGCAAAACATCATCATTTAAGTAATTACAAGTGATGGACAATGTCCAGGTCTCTCTAGTTCTTTCATAGCTGTGGAGGAACATGTATAAAGCGTGCACAAAACATCCAGATTATTTCCATATGATTTTAAGGTGTAGCCATAGAAAACAACACAAGTCTTTGGATGGAATATTTCAGACGGTGAGGAATAAGATGATTTTAAGAACCTCAAAGCAACTTGAGAGGGAATACAAGGGGCGAAACTGGAAGTTATGAGGATCAGCTCTGAAGAATCCAATCTCCCATGTACTTGATTGGTATACTTTGCAAAAACACTGTCATCTGGAATGATGTGCAGGTCTGTGAGCACGAACAAGACTTTAACTAATTGCTTCACTATCAGCAGCTCAGTTAATGTTTTGATTCACTGAATACATCTCAGTCTTTTCGGCCTGAGCAGCAAGTTTCCACCTCTCCATTTTGCCTGTCAGACAGGACATCCATCACTGTGCTGCTTTAAAAACCTGCACACGCAGACACCCCAAGGCATGTACCGTAATCTGGCTGTGCCTCACCTAGAAGCTGCGCTACATAAGGTCACATACAGTCCTCTGAAAGGCTCTGCTGGGAGAGCATAATGGGACTGATGACAACGTCCAGGTTGAGAGTTCTCTTCCCTTGAGAGCCGCTCCTACTAAAGACAGGAGCTCGACAAGTAAAGACACAAGTAAAGCCTTTGTGTTATTCGATGTAACTTTATCTGTCCTGAGACCAGTCAGAGGTCACGGAGTGATTACTGTGGAGACCAGGCCGGGATAAGGGTCAGAGAGTCACAGCAGTGTGTGTGGTCTATTGCAAGTTGCATGTGTGTGTTTACACATGTGTGTATTGGATGCATGCGCAGTGTGTGGGTGATAGGGCTTAGTCACAGGGCTAAACACAGCAGCCCACACAGCCACAATGGAACGGCACAAGCTCATCAGACTCCAAACATTGCACAGTTCACAATGCACAGGCTTTTTTACCAGTGTGTTTGTTTAAACAGAGAAATGCCAGCGGGCGCTGCACACGTCACAATATGTTTGTAGTGACGCACAATGCTCTTGGATAATGCTGGATTAGATACCCAGCTGTGCTTAGATGCTGACCGCGAAAGTGTGTGTTTGATTTCTCTCGTCAGGAAACAATACAAGAGGGTTCTGTCCAGCGTCGTCACCATCCAGAAGAACTACCGCGCTCACTTTTGGAGACGCGTCTTCCTGCGCCTGCGCGTGGCCGCCATCGTCCTGCAGAAGCATCACAGAGGCCAGCTGGGCCGAGCTCTCTATCGCCAGCTCAAGGCGGAGAAGGAGAAGCGTGAGGAGGAGGAGAGGAGGAGGAGAGAGGAGGAAGAGGAGAGGAGGAGGGTAGAGGAGGAGCGAAGGAGGATGGAGGAGGAGAGGAGGCAGCAGGAGGAGGAGAAGAGGAGGAGGGAGGAGGAGGAGGAGGAGAGGCAGCGGCGAATGGATGAGGAGATGAAGAGGGAGCAAGAGGAGGAGCAGAACATGGCAGCTAAAGCAGATGAGAAAAGGTAAAATAATATACCTTGTGATATGATGAGGATGCATTTATTGATATTGTAAATATCATTTATTTTTAAGCACATATGTCACCCTAAATGTTTTTTATTTGGTTTTCAGGAACTCGCTGGTTAACGGTGTTTGTCAGAAGGTAAATCCTTTTTAAACAAACCATAAAAACATAAAATACAGCTTCAGAAAATATTCTTACTCAACAAAACACATAATAAGGTGTGAATTTGGTGACATAACATATTTAAATTTCTTTCTTTTTTATTGTCTGCAGAAGGCACTGTCTCAAACTCTGTCCTACAGTCACACCTCGGAGGAGGAGAGCCGTCAGATGGAGGAGATCCTGCGTCTGGAGAGGGAGATCGAGCGTCTGCAGAGGCAGCAGGAAGATGGCGTGTCCCTCCTCGGAGACATCTCCCAGGAGGAGCTGCGGCAGATGAGGGATGCTGAGATCTACAGGCTGGAGAAGGAAGCCTCCCGTGTGGCTACAGAGTTCCTGGAGCTCCTGGACTTTGGCGGTTTAGAGCCATCGCTCTCGAGTGAGGAGAACCTCCACGACCCGACTGAATCTACCGCCCCTCTGGCTGAGGAGGAGGTGGACGAGGGATTCCACGCTGAGGATGAGTGCATTCCTTTGCCTGACTTCCCTCCTCCGGCTGTGGTTCCTCTGGACAAGGAAGTGTTCAAAAGTATTCCGCCTCCTCCGCCTGCCTTTGCAGAAGGACAAGTGGACACATCTTCCTTGTCCTCCTCTCCTGCACTGGCAACGCTCTCCCCACCTACCCTGAATGGACTGAGTCATGCCCCATCTCTCACTGACTCCAAAACCTCCAGACCTCCTCCCCCTCCTCCTGCTGCCGTCACCAATGGAGAACAGCAGCCGAGCCAAAGGGCAAGCAGGGAGTCCAACTTTGAGCCTGCAGGCGAGGAGCCGACCCAATCAAACCTGCCGGACACAGAGTCAGACTACGACCAAGAGGAGTTCGAGGAGGCTCATGGGAGCTCAGGTGCTAGCATCACTGATGGCCATATCACAGATGAGGAGGTATTGCGAAAATCCTCCTGCACCCAGAACAGCCTGGACTCCTTCAGAGGCAGCTCGGACTCGGTGAGAACTCAAAGGCTGAGAATCATTTCTGTCAAATGCTACTGATGTAATTCTCATTAGTAATTATTTGAAAAACCATCAGAGGGTCAGCGGAAGTATATTTTGAGTAGTATACTTAAGAAAGTCACTTCAATTGCAGTTAAACTGAAAACGTCTGTCTCTATAAAGTTGCTTTTGCCCTCAAATTGTACCCAAACATGAAAATTGCTGCAGTTTCTATTTCCCGTCATAAGTCATTGTTTGCACATGCTGGCACACACCCAGATTTCCTCTGGGTTTCTCCCATTTCCACACATTGATTCAGTGCCTAAACTACATGGTCATCAGCATGCGCGTTAGCCTGAATCCTCTCCTAACATATCAAAATGCTCAGACCATGTTAGCATCACTGCTGGAACACTGTTGCAAGTCTTTGTTTTGGCTCTGCTGATGAGCATGTGAATCTGTTCCCAGATACTGCAAGTCAGGCAGAGAGCTCAGACACTGTCAGATCAGCAAAACGTCAAAGAGAAAAGAGAGAGAGTGTGTGTGTCTGTGTGTTGTTGTGCGGGGGAGTGTGTGTACCAGCATTGTAGTGAGGAGGATTGACAACATAGTAACAAGGTCAGACAGATTTTTGGCTCTGATTAAATGCTGAAATTGCAATTGCGGCTTCCTGCAACAAAGGAAAAAATACAAACTGCTCTTTCCTGATTTAACAATACAGATATGAAGGTTTTAATATTTACAATGTGGCAAACTTGTTGCTTATTTCAATTGCTTTCAAAATGCTGTTTTTGTGCCAGTTCATCGACAGCGATGAGGACAACAATGGCTACGTGGACACGGATGAGGAGGTTTCCAACGGGAGAGTGAATCTGCTGAATGGCAGCGGGCCTCCGTACTTCCACGGCTACCTCTACATGAAGAGTGAGTAGTTTCAGCAAATCGCTGGCCAGCAGGCATGCAGATGATTCATGTGCAGCCTGCGTGGTTTTTTCAGCTGTTCTAAAATGACAGGCTCTCTTTGTTTCTTGCTTGTTTGCTTTCTTTTATTTAAGTTTTAGTACTTGTATTGTCTTCTTTTCCTCATGCTTGTTAAGGGCTGTTGTTTTTCTTGTATTGTTTGCTTTGTTGCGGTAGGATGCATGTATATCTGTGTGAATGTCCGTGTGTTTTCATTCTCAGATTTCACATGAAGCAGCGTAAGTAAAGCATCCTCTCTTTCTCCCTCTTTCAGGTGGTCTCATGATCCCCTGGCGTCGGCGCTGGTGTGTCCTCAAGGACGAGACTTTCATGTGGTTTCGGGCCAAGCAGGACTCTGTCAAATCCGGTTGGCTTTACAAGAAAGGAGGAGGGATGTCCACCTTGTCGCGGCGCAACTGGAAGATGCGCTGGTTTGTTCTGAGGGAATCAAAACTCATGTACTTTGAGAATGACAGCGAAGAGAAGCTCAAAGGAACCATTGACATCCGCACAGCAAAGTAAGGGTTAAAAATCATTGTTTTCTTTCCTTTAGTTTTCTTATTTTGGGGGCCTAATTATTTTAATGTAAGAGGAACAGAAAGGATTTGCTAAGCTAAATTTTCCTCTACTTTTTCTCTTTCTTTCTATAGGGAGATAGTGGACAATCATGAGAAGGAGAATGCACTTAACATTGTGACAGAGGAGAGAACCTACCACATCTATGCAGAGTCTCCAGAAGATGCCAGGTATGTTATACCAACATATTCTATAGAAATAATCACCTCACAGTGGCTGTTTTGTAGGGGATGTTTTATTTTGTCATCATTCCTCTGGTGAAGTCATGTGTGGAGACAAAGTTCCCCCTTGTGGTTGCCGGTGGAAGTTCACATTGTAATTTTAAATGACATGTTTGCCGACTTTTGCTTTCTTGAACTCCCTCTGACCCCATCCAGTGGTTGGTTCAGTGTGCTGAGTCGGGTCCACAGTGCCAGCCCGGAGCAGCTCATGGAGATGCACCATGAACAGGCCAACCCAAAGAATGCAGTGGTTAGTGCTGTTTTACCTCTCTGCCGCCCGGGCCCCAGCCTCAACTCGATTTTTTCAGCAGTAATGATGGAGCATGTAACTGAATCAGCTGAAGTTCGGGGGTCCAGATTTGGGTCGTGGAGTCATTTAAGCTGAAGAGGCAGATTACAAACACTGGTGTATGACTGTTCCCTTTTTACGAAGTTGAACGATTGCAGTGGAGTTGATAGCATTTGCAGATTTAGAAATGAATAGGGCCAGATATACAGTATAAATAACATATTACCACAAACACCCATTTACTTCCCTTCAATCTTCCTTCTTAAGGGGTCATTAAGTTTCAGACAAAGAGCTTGTGGGATTGAAGAACAGCATCTGAAACCTCTTCAAACCTGCATCAATCTGACTGGAATTTTGGAAAGCTGCATCTGACAATATATGTCACTTTTTGAAACTGACAAGTAAAAATGAACAGACAGGATTTGATTTTTTTCTTGCAAGCTCTTTTTATTCCTCACTGTATTACTTCCTTCACTTTTCATACACTGCGAACAAGGGCACCGCTATTCATGCATTCGTGGTGAAGAAGTCCAAAAATGCACAATTATCTATAGTTGTGGTTTGCCTGGCCTTCGAGTAGTTCAGAACAGCCAAACAAACATTTGCCTTCAGACGTGGTCGGACGACTTGTTTTACAAACGTCTTCATTTCGAGCATACCTTTGTCTTTGCCCACAACAACCCCAACTCCTTTAAGATCGCCTTCACCCTCCATCAAAACCTCTAAGTTTTTAGCCAAACACAGTTTGCCTGCTTCTCAGTTGGCTTAATAGCAAGTTGTATTTTCCAAGTGTTTTTTGAGAGAAATTTGGAGGAAGATGACAGGAAATAAAGGATGAGAGAGAGAGAGAGAGAGAGAGAGATGAGTGGGGACCAAATAGTATCACACACTAAGATTAAACCTGTTTATAGGTGTTTACTGTTTTAGGATATGTTAGCTTCTTTAACTTAGAAATGTGCCTCCAACTTCTTCACTTGAGTGTAAATTCAAGAAAAAACCCAACAAGGAAAATTTGTAATACCATAATTCTAATTCACCCTTTTTTCTCCATCCAGGGCACACTGGATGTAGGCTTGATTGATTCTGTTTGCGCATCGGACAACCCCGACAGGTGAGGGACCTAAAAAATCCTTTTGAACTTCAGTCTACATGGTATGACAGCATGCACACACTACAACAATATGATTGTGCTCTGTTTCGCAGACCAAACTCATTTGTGATCATCACGGCAAACCGGGTGATCCACTGCAACACAGACACACCGGAGGAGATGCACCACTGGATCGGCCTGCTGCAGAAATCCAAAGGCGACTCCAGGGTTGACGGGCAGGAGTTCTTAGTCAGAGGTCAGTCAGTTGAGATGCATTCTCTCTGACAGTTCGTTCATGTGCTTATGTCAGCGGTAGGAAATCTCTGGTTAGCTCCGTCAATGGCTGATGTGATTCTGTCCTGAAAAAGTGAAACGAGGAAATATTAAAAGAGATTAACAATGAATAAAAATAACCTGTAACTACTCTAACGTATTGTTTGTCCTCTCTCAGGCT
>JAQLOL010000005.1:15270217-15283294 GCA_029783665.1 Naso thynnoides | reverse complement strand
CTTTCCCCCTCACCAGAAAAGACAAACCTTCCCCTGCGGGTGTTTTTGATATTTTTGGTTTGATGTTTGAGATGTGTGTGAAAGAGAAGGATAACATATTTGTGAAAAAATAAACTCACTTTATTGACTGCCTAATGTTTCGAGTGAAAAAAATCAAACATTCCCTAGCTGCAACTTCTTTCTTCTTGTTCTTACTTGATGGAAAAGTAGTTGTTTTAAGGATTTTGACATCTTGCTTCACAAAATAACGATACGGCAGTATACCGTCGTCCTGACTTGTAAGATACGATTATCGAATCGTTGGCACCAAACATCGATACTTCGGTGCTGTAAGCAGCTTTCCCTGTCAAACTGACTCACCAGCGTCACTTCTTAATGACTCCTCGTGGTGGCGCTTCATGATTTTGGTCGCGTGAACGGAAAATGACTGGCAGCGGGGATGATGTCGGACAGCTGTAAAACTAATCTAAAGCCAAGAGATGCACCTGCCACTTTCAAGTCTTTAGTCTGGACCCACTTCAGCTTTTACTACATCGATGGGACAAATGGAATGTTAGTTTTCATGTTCGTAATGTGTGCATTTTGTATTCTCCACTTATTTGATTGTCCTGCAACATATGAGTTATCACATTCCCACCTGGTACTTACTTTTACTAAAAATACAAAAAATTCAATCAAAATACTTATTAGTAGATAATTCATTATGAAAATAATCCTTTATTACAGCCTTATTGTAGGACTTTCTTTAGATAAAGTCTTAGGTGCTCCTAGACTAATTTATTATTTGATTTAGTAATGATTTAGTGAATAATTAGGGTTCTTATTCTCCACAGAAGAACCATGACAAAGTTCTTACTGCTGCATCCATGGTAGAAATCTAAGTGATTTCTCAGTGCTTCCTCTTCTTTTGTGATTTTGATTTCCAGTCAACTTCCAGATTTTGATCATCACCATGTCAGTGCTGGCCGGCGTTATCGTTATTGCCGTCCTCGTTTGCTGCTTCTGCTGCTGCAAGTGTGAGCGGATCGGGTAAGCGCGGAGTCACATGAAGTGTTCACTGTGAAATCTGGTGCAGCGGAGAAGGAGGAGGACGGGGAAACACAATGGGGTGTTTTTCTGTGAGGCTCGGCTGATACGGCCGTCTCCAAAAGCCTGCCAGAATTTATAGCTAAGTGCAGTTAAGCTCTGAAAATATCACTGCCATGTCTACAAGGACATGCTTGAACCTCTTATTAGTTCATTTAATAATGCTTGTTGGCTGAAGAGGAGATGTGGATGTATTTTGGTCATAAATACTAGACTGATGATTTGAGTCTTACCTGTACTGTATTATTTTATTATTCTCTTTACTATTGTTAATGTTGTTTGGAATGATAACTTTTATTTACAGAAGACACTTACAGGAAATTTAATCATAATACATAATGCATGAATATATATATATATATCCTTATGTTCCAGAAACAAGAGAGAAGATGCAAAAGCGGAGCGCCAAACCCGTATGAGGAAGGCCCGTCAGAAGGAGAGGTCACCAGTTTAACAACTGTATATTTAGACACAAAATAACTTAGCAGTTTCTGTCAGTCAGTAAAAATAACCATTAACAATCACACAACCACACTTGGTAATACTGTCTGTAAGCAACTTATCAGAATGTAGAGAAACACGTTTATTTTGTCGAAAGTTGCAAAGAGACAATTTAACCTTGTTCCTTTCACAGAAGCTTCTTTGTAAAGTTCAAGTAGGGAAAATGACTTCGGAAGTGGCCGCTATATTTTAACACATCTCATCCACCATGCATGCAATATACATATGCCAAATAAATGGTGTTCTGTTGCTTTACGTTGTAAAGTTACTTAAAAATGTGAAACAGGGCATTTGGCATGTACCAGCGGCATATTAACACAGTGATCTGTTTTGATTCTTAAGCCAGGATTTTAACACTGCAGGCTCTGTTGTCTGACAATTTGCCTTTGTTCCTTCCCCAACAGGAGGACAGAAATGCAGATGAGACATGATGAAATCAGACAGAAATATGGTGAGACATATTTCTTGTTTGTGTGGTTTGAGTGGGCTAATACATGTAGATGTGGAATATCAAAGATGCTTGTTTTCACTGAGCTCTGCTTGCGTGCACAGTGATCAAACAAAACTGCTGAATTTAAACGAGTAAACAAGGTAGAATAATGATAAAACAGACAAAACAGCTACAACAGAAATTTGAATGATGAAACAGGGGAACAATATGAAAAAGTTGTTAGAAAAAAAGCAACATGTAAACAACCAAATGTTATGAAGTGGTGCCCTCTACTGGAGGATTTTTAGAATTTTTTATTTCAGGGACTTTTGCAAGACAATACTCATGAATTAACCGCATTATACCACAAATTCAAATGTTTATCTTTCCATTGGTCTTTTCAGGTCTAAAGGGTAATCCGTACGCCCGTATGGATGATCATTAAGGAGAGCTCAGCCAGGATTCCTCATGAAAAGAACCTTCAACATGATCTTACTGAAGCCTCACATGATAAACTGTAATTATCTGATTTGATTTCAGTCAGTTGGTGTTGTCACCGAGATGCTCCAGACCGTTTTGACCGTGTGTGCACTATATTTAAAACACCATCTCCTCACCTAATTTTTAATGTTTTTAGGCCTACACATTTCTCTCTGCTATAATGCCAGATTAACATTTCTTTTCCTTAACTTTGATGTAAACAGTAAGTAAATCCTTTCAGTTAACTTGTTTCCCTGTCCTCACAGCGAGTTTGATTTAATCTGTCAAACACTTGTCAAAAATGGTTTTGTATGATTTTATACAACTTTAAAGCAGATCAGTGAATGTGGTGCTTTGTTATGATTGGTAGTTTCTTTTTTTTTTTTTACTATATTTTGAATTTACACAATTTTCTTGATTGTCATGTCTGAGGTGCAGCATTCATTTTATGTATAAAGGTACATTGTGTAACATCACACATTTGACTTGATTTTTTTGCTATTTTATCTGTTCACAAATATCAGAATCGCAATTTCTCGGTTAAAAGAAATGTGTGTTCTTGTACTATATGGGAGCCATTTGATTCTTCTGCTGCTGATGTAAAAAACTTCCAAAATTTCCCGTGCTCAACCTACCTAAACTGTTCAAATGCTCAACTGCCAAAATACAAGGTGGTCAAACAAAAAACAGAAAGGAACTTTTTTGTGTGTTTCTACATATTTAAATCCACAAATGAGAACTGTTTTGGGACCATCTTTGTCTAATAAGAGAAATACTGACTGTTACAAAGTCTGCTTTCTTAAATTATGGACAGGAAAACGATGATTACTAATATATATTTGGAGTTTCTTTTCTGTATATGTTTTTCTGGCTCTCACTGTTAGTGCAGTTGTAGTTAAATCTCTACTTTAAAGTTTCTGAATGCCTCTCCTGAATCCAAAAAGGAATTGCTTTGCAGAGGGGCCCTTTTGATTTAACCAATCCCACGGGCATGCGCAAATTAGCTTGCGCGCTCACGTATCCGCGGCCCCGAGGAAAAGTTGAGCACGTGATCGCCTTTATCGAATTACATTTTAAATTTCGATGCGCGCTCCTGTACCGAACGAAAGAGCCTGAGGGCCTGAGAGCGTTAACCCTCTTCATCGTCAGTTACAGTCTGTCTGCACGGTAACGAGAAATCGCTGGGAAAATCACAATGTCTGAAGAAAAGCCAAAGGTCAGTAATGCGTTTCTCTGCCGCGAGTTGCTAATGACGCCGGTTGAGAGTTAACGTTAGCAGGTTCGGCTAAGCTAGCCGTGCTAAAAGGCTAGACATAACGTTGCCGCATTTGAGCGGGTCAATGGAGAAAACAAAGGTTGACCAATTTGCGGATATTTTGGCTTTAGCGGCACGGTGTTGTGTTTTAAGTCTCCTTTTAACATGAACAGCAGCCACTATTGCTCAGTGGTTTACTGCTAAATAAAGCACAGTTTGCCGACGTAGGCACCAGAGACTGCCAGTGTAATGAATGATTTGTTTTCCCATTTCGTTTGCGCCATTGTGGCTTTCTGCGCCAGTTTGAGCATGGGCTAACGTTAGCTTGCTATGCTAACAGAGGAAATAACTGATAGGAATAACCGTTAACGTCGTGTTTGTTTGTTTTTTTGTCGGGGTTTGGTGAAGCCTACTTCTAGTATCAACCACGTCTCACAAACGGATATAATGTAGTGTTAGGTTAAGTTAGGATATTTACCGTTAACGAACGTTAGTTCAGGTTAATTTGCTGTCGGTTGTATATTAACGTCATACTACTAACTTACCGGGACGCCGGTGGTCAGATGAACGTTGGCGTTAACCGGTGGCGTCGGCGGTTGCTTGTAGTAACGGCAGATGTTGTGACCAAAAAGAGGAGGCGTCTCATTCAGTGCTTTTCGTCTTAATTTAGTTTCCAGTCGGTAATTTACCCGATTTTGACTATTATGTCACACATGGAAGTGTATAATAATCCTATACTTACGTTACGTACGTTCATCACGTCGCTGCCTGTGGTGATCCTCAGCACCTGTGTTTGATGGTTTTCGTTGCAGGAAGGAGTGAAGACGGAGAACGACCACATCAACCTCAAAGTAGCTGGTCAGGATGGCTCAGTTGTACAGTTTAAAATCAAAAGGCATACTCCGCTCAGCAAACTAATGAAGGCGTACTGCGAAAGACAGGTGAGTTCATTCTGAAAGACTGAAACCTAAATTTTTAATTCGCTGTGGTAAACGTAGTCTTTTGGGATCGCTCAGTTGCTAATTCTAGTCTTACCTAAAGGCAATATGCGGTTTATACCGTTTTGTTGATGGGTAACTGGATTCAAAATGTCATTCAGATTCTATTCCTGTCTCTTCTGTGTTTTGCAGGGATTGCAAATTCGTCAGATAAGGTTCAGGTTTGATGGACAACCTATTAATGAAACAGACACACCTGCACAGGTTGGTGAAAGCTGGACTCCTCGAAATCCAAAATAGAAGCTTATTCGTGCGTTCCAGTTGTCATCGGAAGTCGTCTTCTGAGTAGAATTCCGGGTCGCGAAGCGGAAGCTATGAAGGGACCGCCCCCTTGAAGTCGGAATTCCTGCTCATATACTCAGGCAAACCCAGAGGACTCTGAGTTCAGAGTCGGAATTCCGACTTCAAGGGGGCAGTCCTTCCGGTCGGCAACTCGGAATTCTACTTGGATCAAGACTTCCGATGACAGCTGGAACGCACGTTAAGTACTAGTGTAAGGTTAATAATAAACATATTTTCTTTCACAGTTCACAGCAGGGATAGGCCAATAATCAGTTTGGCAGATATTGATTGTAGATGTCGGCACACTGAGATAGAAGTGCAGTGTGGGACTATTTCACACATCCTGCACCAGGGAGGGTGGTGTGCAACAAATGCCAAGAGAGTGTCAGTTTGGGAGCAGCAGATATTTAATGAACTTTTTTAAAAAGTTGCGAATATATTTCATGTATAAAGAAACATCCATTGATTTAAAGGCAGCCTTTTGGGGTTTGCAGTGTTGTAAACCTTGGCTTAAAAAATTCAACATTTGTAGCAATTGGATATTGGTCACAAGTATCGGTTATCAGCATCTTGGACTTAGTAATAATCAGTACGCCCTGAAAAAACAGTTGATCCCTAGTTGAGTTTGTGTTCGCCTTATGCTGTTCTCTCCTTTTTCTTCTGCTTTAGACAAATAGCCTGAGCTAATAAGCTTAATTTATTTCTTTACTAAACATGGAACTCAGTGATGGAAACCATTAAGATGATGCCATTGGCCTTTTGTTTAATTTTTAGTTTGTCTGGTGTGTATGTTGTTACTCCTCATGAGCTAAGCAGTGGAGTGTAGACTTGTAGGATGAACGTAATGAAAAATCCTCAAACAGAATGAATGTTTAACAGATTATTGTACCCTCAGCAGTAGTTTTTAATTGTGCAAGCTGTGCAGGGTATGAATATTCAGATATATGGCTGTTCGCTGTCTCCTAAGAATAGCAATCCATTACCTCTCTAGCTGCATCCTCCAGTCCAATTATGGTCACCTCTGGCTCCAGAAAGATCAAGATGACCAAACTCACATTAAAAAGATAGCCTACAAACTGCCATCTTGGTCGTTCTATCCACTATTCGATATACTGTCTATGATTTGGACACATTCAGGCTAACAGTTTTCCATTTCAAGTCTTTAATGCCAGGCTCATTGCGAGCTGACTCAAGCTTAATTTTTTTTAGCTCACAGACGTAAGAGAAGCATTGATTTTTATCTAAATCTCAGCCAAGAGGAAAATTTGGGTGTTTTCCAAAATGTGCGTTTTCCTCAAAGTTGTATCCACAGTACTACACTCTTGTTTTAAGACAGTTTGTAAAAGTATAATTTCGTATCCACACGAAGGTGTCTACATCAACATATCTGTTCTTGCTCGTCAGTACTACAGTTCCATCTAGATGTTTTCAAGCTAAAAAAGGGTCTGTAGTATTTCCAAATATTTCTTTTGTAGGGGTTGTAAAATGCCAGATGCGTGGTAGTTAGGTGTTAACTTTGTTTACCTTAGTTGTGCCTTTCAAAATATAAACATTGTCATGTGGAAGTTGAATAAAGATGCATGAATGTTGAGATCACATGTATTCAGTCAATGTTAAAGTTAAAGTAGATAATAGAAAACATCATGTTGATGGATTAATCTTATTTTCAGCGGATCATGGTGTAAATAATAATTAAAAGATGCTTCTATTTTTGGCTGGATATTTTAAATTTGCGTTGGTACCGTCATGAAAGCATTTTCTTTGTTCTTACCATACGGTGAGATGTTTGTATTTTGTTTTTATGAAGCATTTTTTTCATTTTGCAAAAGAAGTCAAAGATTAAATATTGTCAAAACAGAAGCAGCTATCCAAGGAATTACAAATATTAATTTAAAAAATGTTGATTTAAATCAGGGACTGCAGTAGGTGAAAAAGATAATAATAATAAAAGAATAGTGCCAACTTATGGTTCTTGCTGTTACTACTAAAGTACAAGGAGTTTGATGCCCACCTTTACAACCAGGAGTGTACATATTTTACATTTGCTTTTGATTAAATGACTTCTGTGCCCTTAAAAAACTGAATGTTTTTCTGTTTTAACAGCTGGAGATGGAGGATGAAGACACTATTGATGTATTTCAGCAACAGACAGGAGGAGTCTGCTCTTAAGTGGGAGGAGGATTCTTGGCCGAACATCAACCCCATTATTTTCATAATGTATTGTTTTATTTCTGTCTTTACGTAATTCTTTTTTTTGTTTGTTTTTTGTTTGTTTGTTTGTTTGGGGTTTTTTTTCCCGCTGTGCTTGGCTAAACCTCAGGCTCTTCACAACATAAAAGACAAGAGTTTTTCCATTTGGGGCCAAATCCTAACTTTGAGATGCAGGGTAATTTTTTTTTAAAATGTGTTTTATTCACAAAAATGGATGATTTTAAATTGTCCAAGGCAGGGACATGTCTCAGATCAGATATGGCTCACAATGGAAAAAAACCCCACTGCGTTCTTTTGATGTTAAGATGACCTGCATGTCTCATAAACTATAAGTTGAACTACATGCCAAAATCTTTTTTAATATTTCCGGACTGTAAGCATTCAAATTCAGGATGGGCTTCGATATTTTTAATTCATGTACTTTGCAGAATTGCTATGAGGAAAACTGCTGGAAAGGAACTCCTGTTTTTTTTCACAGAAGGGAAAGACTATGACATATTTCTCATATAATATCTAGCTGTCTTTTTTTCTTTTTTTTTTTTTTTTAATGAAAAGTTTGTATCCATGCCCATTTTACCTTCCAACTTTTCATAAGAAAAAGTTTGTCGAGAAAGATCCATGTGGATGATTTACCTCAATACTGTCACCCTCAACAAAAGATTTTAACTGAATGGTAAATAAAGTACAGTAATGTTTCTGGACCAAAAAGCCAAATAAATTGCTTTCTTTGATTAAAAAAAACATTTGGTTAATATTTAGAGAGTTACTGTGAATGTAACAGTGGTCTTTGTTGAACTTTTCTCAATATGTAAATTGATTTTCTTTCCACCTTAATGGTTAATAATTTTAAAAAAACACCACCTTTTACCAGTCCAGAATTCTATATATATTTCATTGTACAAATAAAAATTACAAAAAAAATGCATCAGTGCTATATTGCCAATTTTAATACATTGTCCATCAATCTGTCCATACATTATCAAGAGATGATTAGTTTGTGTTGACTCGTGTTGGTAGAAATCTTGTTTTATAAGAATGTCAGCCTTCATTTCAAAAATATACGTGTGAGATTTGCAAGGCGATATTGGCAGATATTCCACTTTTTTTGTACATTATTTGTTGTCACTATACTGTATACAATAAATATAGTTTGATACTCAGTGTCTTGAGTCACTTTCCTTTTGTATGTGCTTACTATAAAATAAATCAGCTACCCAGAAGGGATGAAATTTATCCAAATAGTCACATCCTTGATGTAAATGGATATGCAGCCATTTAAAGGTTGGAAGGTGGATTAATCTGTGGTAACTGTCTAATGTAACGAGGAGCAAGTGAACAATCTGGCCACTTGTTTATGCTGTTGTGAATATTAAGGAGTCCTGGAGCAGAGGTGAATTTGTCCACGCTCATGACTACGTGACTTTTACTGTAGTCTAGCATGAAACAATTTGTGGAGTTCAGTTGAACATACATTTAAGTGTGCCATGTGTTTGTAATGTAGAGACTTGATCAGAGTGGGCAGTACCCTGCACATACATTAGAGGGCATTGTTGCTCCAAGTTCAGGATCTCTTCTTGCTCGGCGACATCCACACTTTTCCAGCCTTTACGTCAAAAAACAAAGATGCGTTTGTTGTAGCACTCCAGCCTTGTGAAGGCCATAACTTCACAATCTTCTCTTACTGAAGAGGACATCATTTCACAGATGTTACTTAACTGTGCGGCCAATTGAACTCCCTGTGAGCCTCCTTGCACAGTGGTCTGATTGTGCTGCCTTTATTTTTGGCATCTCTTTTGCATTTCGTATTTCCTCGTGGAGATATATGAAGCGTCCCACATTTTCCCCAGACCCCGCAGAAATGCAGCTGCAAGGTGCCCCCTGTAACACATACAGTGCATTCAAACTCCTGTCCTTTCTGATGCACAGCCTGTGTGTTGTGTTTGGTGAAATGCTAATGCGCCAAGAAACCTTTTTCAACAAGCTGTTCTATTTTGTCTTCATTGTGCCATATTGCCAAAATCACCTGTGGGGACTGATTAGATTGAGGCCCCCGGGAGAGAAACATAGTTTATGTAACTATAGAGGGTGTGCATGTACTGTAGAATAAAACCCAAACGATGCTGATTAGTAGAGAAACACACAGTCATGATTTGCAACAGGCAAGAATCCCCCCAGCGCTTTAGACTTTTTGTTATTTCTGCTGTGAGTCACCATCAGCTGTGTCAGGAACGCTCATAAGGCAGCACGCACCCCTAATTGTTTCTCACTTCACATAATAGAAAGACACTTTGTATTATAGTTATTGTTATAAAGCTCATGCATTGTCTATCGAATGCCGTGCACTGCTCTGCCGTCAGCGTACAGTAAGGACCATTTGTTTGTTATTGTGACAAGATAATAGTGGGATTATTGAGTGCAACTGCACAGCCAGTAATTTGTATCCAAAACAAAAAGGAGTTTTTGTTTTTATACGGGAAACAAATCTGTATTGCATTAGTTTATGTTTATGTAAATAACTAACATAGGCTTCTGTGTGTAAAACATTGGTGTGAAAGACATCAAAAGAGGTAATTTCTTATTAAATAAACTTCTTCGTTCATGAAACTAGATTACCATCTGGGAAAAACACCTCCAGACCCCCAGGGGCCCCAAAAGTCCCAGTTTCCAATATGACAAAGATATTTTAAAACTGACAAGATAAAAGTCTTCAGGTGGGTTTTGTCTTATCTTATTTATTATAATCCTATTATTATTATAATCCTTCAGACAGGAAGTGTGTTTTGCATATTCCTGTGCTAATTTTCACGGGCAGACTTAGAAGGAACGCAGGAGGAACAATCACGCCCTTCTGGTGCCCTAATGTTAGAAAAAACGTCACAGAAGTGCCCTCTTGGATGCCCCTATAATAGATATAGCATGATGAAAAGTCTTCTGGGGTGCTCTTCCAGTGAACAGGACCTTGTAAAGTGCCCTCTAGGATTCCTTTCCATTTGTTAAAATGTGGTAAAGTGCCTTTAGGGTGCCTTACAAGTGAACAAAACATAGTAAAGTGCCCTCTGATGTGGCTTTCCATTGGACAAAATATGGTAAATTGCCCTCTAGGATGCCCTTCTGCTGGACAAAACGCAGTTATGTGCCCAACAACTTTTTGCACGCTGGCGCCCCACCACATACAACAAGTGCCCTTTTTGCTATTTTCACCCCTGCCCCTCAAACATCCTGAGCCCGCCAGTGCTAATTTGTGTTTAATAAGATAACCACACAACAAATATGGGACTTTGTAATATTACAGCATAATAATGCATAAAGAGAAGGAGAGACAGCTGGTTAATAGGGCCCCCCTGCTCATTTTTGGGCTGGAGCTCCTTGTGTCCTCCAATAAATTCCTGGAGGTATATCATCCAAATTTTGGGGGAGTTTTTTTGATCTGTTCCTCTGAGCTTTTATGCTTCTTTGCATTTGTTAAAACACTTTAAAAACAGAGAGGCAAAAATCCTTGGGGAATGTCTCCAGGACTGAGGGAGGGTGGGAACAAAAAAAATACGCCTTCACCAAAAAATGGTACAGGGAGGGAACAAGTTAAACCTGGCAATGTTCCTTCAAAATCAACCAACATCCTTCATATTTTAAGTCATTCTCTTATTGTTTGTTTATGGCAGTAATGTATGTGTTATGGGGTTAGTGAGAGGACAAAATAATATACACACTTCCTGCTGCCACTATATAAATATTAATATGCCAATATGTTACCAAGCTTTTGTTGGAAAATATGTGCACACAAAACTAACATTACTCACTGAGTTGATATTGTTTCATTTTTTAATCTTGGCATGCTTACTAAAATTGTATTATAGTTCAATAACATTATAAATTACACATTATGATTAGGATGCTCTTCATCTATCCTTTTTAATAAATACTTAATACTTAAATACTGGATGTACAAACATAAATCTTTCTAGTTTTTAACCAGTAATTTTAAACCTCTGGCATAATCATTTGTATTTTAGGCCATATTCTGATCTTTAAGCTCCCCTCTTCTAAGTGGTAGTTGCTGTATTATCTAGTTCAGTAAGCAGCATCCATTAAGAAAATAAAACACGTAGACAAACACAGCACATAAAATACACAATACAGGGGGAGGGGTCCTGACACAGAGAAAATCCACTTAACTTGAACCACGTAATGATCGCATGAGGTCAGTCAGCTGTGTTTCGCGTCCTCAGCGTGTCCAGCCAGCAACTTCAGATGTGACATCCTCCCCTGATGAATCAGTCCAGCAGCCTGAATGAAACCACTGTGCAGCTGGAGAACCTCTGGATCGTCTCCAGGGCGCTGCATGCTGATGTCACCCTCCCGTGCGTAATGTGGTCTCCACCCTGTCAGCGGATCAGATTTCATCCCAGTGCATGTTGAGGGAACAAACGTATCGTAAAATTGTGATTATATAATCATTCTTGACTTTTTCTCCATGGGCTGCAAGTAAACAAATGTACCAGAGGCTCTGTTGAGTGGGACAATTTTTTTTTTTTTTTTTTTTTTTAACAGCAGACATTTTGACTTCTCGCAGTGGTTGCTTGTAACATTAACTCCATTGTTCTTTTGTGTTCCAATAAACAATGACAGTATGACAGTGAGCCAATAAGCCCAATACCAGAACCCTCAAACTGAAGCAGCTCAATGTAATGAAGCCTTCATTAATTTGATTATTTACGCCTGAGATCCTCATGTCAAAATGTCTGAAAAAGGCCCATTGTTCTCACTCTGGGATGATTTTTAAGTCAAAATCCTCTGATATAATCTGGACAAAAGGTTGTTTGCTGGTCCGGTTTTGACCCGCTGACACTGGCTAAGCATGGAGAAGTATGGGAGTGAACGAATCTAATTCTTATTCTAGAAAAGAAATGAAATCAACGAAATATATTTCTCAGTTTGCCGGAGAAATCCACTGAAAGCCTCTCATGGAGCCCTCTGTAGAAGGAGTAAATTATAAGATTTGATATTACTGATGCAGTAACACACACGCTACTCGTTATAACAGATACACACACACAAAAAAGGAAGAAGAAATCACCAGTGAGTTTTAACCGGACAGTTCATCAAGCTGTTTTTAAAGCACATGAGTTTATCCAGTGAGGAAGAAAACAAACGAGTCAATTAAGCTTGTCAGACACAGGTGTGATCAGGAATCATTACCAGAAATGCTGCATCACGTTCAGCTGTGCACGTTCCAGAGTCGTAGTAATGAGCTACTGTCTCACCCTCATGGCTTACTGGGACACTGAAACAGAGAGGAGACATAGTCGGCATTGTTAGTCACAGTTGTGCTTTTCCTGCTATGGCGAGTCAAACTGTGTGCTGTGACAATTTGATCAACATAACCAGAAAAAGTCACACACTAACTATTACCAGTTTAGAAACTTTAGTATAGTGTAGTGTAATGGTTTGTATGGTTAATCACAAACATGTCACAACTCATGCGTGACACAGAGTTGATAAGTTCATTAGTCATATCACACTAATTTCTCACTAACGATAATAGCTCATTATGACTCGATCTACTTGTGATTCACTGAAAGAAATTCCTGGTTTGCACAATCACAATCTATTTTGAAGATGCTGTTGAATATGATTGTCAGACACAAATCCAAAGAAAGTTTAAGTCACAGTACAAAGTACTTTAACCAAAACTTGCCCAATATACATTTCATAAACAGGACAAACAATTATTTTCTAGTGTTGGGATGTTACTAAGTTAATGTCTTTAAATATTGCACTTACATACTTGTATTTATTTCTCTTTTAAGTTACTTTGTAGTTCTATTACATAGTTC
>JAQLOL010000005.1:15237896-15254928 GCA_029783665.1 Naso thynnoides | reverse complement strand
CCAACTGCTATCAAGAAAGTTGTTTTTTCTGGCCGTGTTGGCTGAGTCTTCTGGATTTTGTGTTTAAACGATCAGGGTCATTTACTCACAGTTTCTGTCTTTGCTTTAAATAAGTTTTAGTCCACCACACGACGCAGTTATTGCAAATTAGCTCCAAAAGTTCTCAAGTCATATTTCGCTCTTTTGTTGAGTGCACTTACTGTGAATTTAAATCGCTCATGTGTTTCAGGCCGCTCCTCAAGAGTCAAGTGACATGTGAAAGCCAGGATAAGGAAATTCACTCATGCACAGCTTTTTTATTGTAGTTTTTCTTCCCCTGAGGGTTACAGTTTGGTCTGTCAAACAGTTCCAGTCTTTAAGTCCTTCATGCACATGCCAACAGAGGTTTCTGATGGTGTACAAGAATTTAAACACAATGCACCGTCCATGAATAAATTACAATGGACACATTAAAAGTAATTAAAGAGGAACACCGATGTATCATCACAGTCATGACCGAGCAGAGCTGTCATTATCAACAAACGTCCTCCCAATATGGTGCACACAGGAACTCCACTGATTCTTGATTAGTTTGTACACCTAGGCTCGTGGAATATTCCGGATAAGACACGCTCAAATTAAGAGCTTCTCAGCGTTGTTAATGGAAGCCCTGTTTACACAGAGAAGCCACCTCAGCTTTGCATTGAAGGCTCACCAATTCTCCGCCTTTGTTAATTTACACGGAGCTGAACAGCGTGTCTTTAAGCCGCTCCATTGTTGCATTTTATACAGCAAGCCGGTGCTCAGATTTAAAGGAAACCTGACTGGTGTGACGTAACAGCATCAGCTTCCTCTGTTAAGAAAATGCTTGACATGCACACTTCAAAGGGCAATTTCACTGCGTAAAAACGGTTGGTCGGTATATATACGGTATACGGTATATGTCCTTTGCAAACAAAAATGCCCGACATGCGCCACAATCATGCATGTAATGTGTACAGAAATCCCTAGGCTACACATTTACAGTGGGCAGTTTTCATCGTGTACGCATGTATGTTTTATGATTTTAAAAAAATTCGTAGAATTTTCCTCTCTACATCGGTGCGCTGCATCCGAGTGAAACTCAAGTCCGTCGGCTTATTCCTTTATTTCTGTAACACATCTGACTTAAACTGAGAGAAAGATTCGTACAGGATGAAAATCTGTTTTTTGGTTCTGGGGTTTTCGTAAACGTTTGTCTCTTGTCCCCTGTACATGGCCCCTACCACAAGCAGTTAAAGAAGTGATTACATTGCACACAAATGATGGAAAAACTCCAGCAATAACGTAAAACAGTCATAATTTTTCACTCTGTCATAAGTCTGTTGATTTGCTTAGAGTTTATCTCTCCTCTGTTAAGATAGATGTGCCCCTGACCCGGTCAGCCGGCTTGCCTCTGATGCCGCTTTGATAGTACCTCCAGACGTAATCGAAACTCACCCCCAAGCCAACTAAGTAACTTTAATACAGATGGTGAGGTGGGGAAAGGCGCTTCGAAGCCACCTTGAAAAGGCTGTTTGAGGGGATATTAGTTCACATGTTTTCAAGGCAGCAGTCACTAAAGCCGTCCCCTCACGTGGGCTGTTTGTTTGCCTTTGTGTCCAGCTGTGCTGTGAGGGTCGAGCTGCCACAGACCTCCTGGAAGGTGGTGGGCTGGTCAAATGGCTTTGAGCCAGCTGTCTATCTTTACTCTTTTTATGACTCAAACTGCCTGAAAAGAGGACACATGGACCCTGATAAGTTCTGTCTGTATTCCTTATACTTGTCAGCTGGTGCAAGTAAACCATTAACATGAGATAAACTATGATTAGCAAACCTGTGAAAGTTAAGCTACTGGTTGACATACAACAGTTTGACTGGTCCAGTATGGCATAATGCAGCCGCACTGTGGTGTGGGGAGACATTATATCATCCCAATGTTTGGCCCTGATTTCATGCAGGTTACAGTGGTTACCTTCTGCTGTGAGGGTGCACTACGCGCAGTCAAGCTACTTGTTCTTTTTCAGCTCCTAATTAATATAAGAATCACTGTTTTGGAGTTTTGTTCTTAGTTTCACTTTCCTCAAATAGATACTGAAGAATAAAGAGAGTCGCTGTCTTCTGATCTGCCCTCACTCTGTTTTAGCTTTCCTGAAACATTTCTTGATGCTGCTTTTCATTAAAAGCCCACTAGAAAAATTTTGAGTAGACTGATAACTTCGAGGCAGCTGCTGTTGCTACATTTTCTTGTTTTATGTCAAACTCAATTTGCTGAATTTTGAAATAAAATCTAACCTTACCCAACCACCTGTTGAGATCATTTCCTTTTGTTGTTTAGAAAAAACTCTGACTTTTGAGTTTTACTAACAAAACATTCTGTATTGTAAAACACTGAGCTGTGAACCAGATTTTTTTTTTTTTTTGCAAATAAAAAAATTCAGGTTACAGCTTTTTGTGCTACAACTCAACTCAGACCAGAGTGTAATACACTAATGAATGAAACGAGCTGTGGGGTAACTTTATCTCAGACGAGGTAAAAGTGGTCTTTAATCATAATCAATCACAGTTTTAATGACACCGGATTTGTGTTTAAGCTAAAACGTGCAGCTTTAGCTTCTTCCACATGTTTCAAAAGGAGTTCACTCTCTAACTGTACAGATGTGGGACAGCTGCTCGGGAGATGAAATATCAGTTTGGCAGCGTGAAGTAAAGTCAGAAATGTTGAAGAGCTGAAACCCCACATTTCACTGAGTGGGTTGGGGGATCCAGCACAGCAAACTGCTTCATTTTCCTCCTTACTCGTTCTTTTTGTTGCAGTCTGGAGGCAATTTCTCATGTTTGTGATTGATTTCCACAATGTTTGTCGTCGCCTGCCAGTGCTTTTTTTACTTGTTCTTGCTTGTTCAACTCAATCATATTCCTTTGTATGATATGTAGGCCTTATCATATTTGGATTAATAGATCCTGAAACATGGATTTGTAAGTACGCTGTTAATTTTGCTGTTTGGCTATTAGGAAATTAAATCTCTACACAGGTGGCAGGTAGCCGCTGTAGTTATCATGTTATTTGTGGCTTCCCTTATTTGCAAATTGCACTACAGCGTCACGTGTATCTACAGCTATGTTTACCACTAGTTTATTTTTCAGATTATAACACATTTGCATAATATACCACAAGTGTATCCTCACTTATTATTGCCAAACCTTGAGACAATTTTGTACATCACACAATTTGTCTGTCTCTTAAGTAGATCAAAGTCCTCCCCACACTTTTGCACTAATACTGAAATTAGTGTGAGATCTCCTGCTGTGGGAAATTCAGGCTTGTGTGTGTTAAATGTGTTTGTGTGTCTGCCTGCCATCAGCTGCAACACCCTCCTCTGCATCACCATATTAATGCCACAGATGCACACACACACTTAGACACACAAAATGCGTGCTTGTAGACATAGGGTAACCTGACCCCGGCGAGCTGAGTGCCTGTCACAGCTCATTAGCATTGGGCTGAAATGAAGGCTGGTAGAAGTGGTTCTTTGCCTTAGTCGGAGCCTCGTGAAGCAGAAAGCCAGCAGGGATTCTGCAAACCACCCAGCCGGTCTGCACGGGCTCAGCACCTTCATCAAGCACCTACATCATTCCCACAAACCCATTTGTTTCCTGGCCAATAGTTCTCCAGTATCCACACATAAGAGGACACAAAGTCTTGAAATAACTTAATGATTTGCACCCCTTAAATTTGAGAGTGCCACCCACAAAAAAGTAAAGCCTGTTTCCACTTCTGCGTGGAAAGAAAGTGAGACTGTCAGTGGCTTTATGTCATTTGATGTGACCGTCGACTCAGGTGTCAAATCGTGTTTTAATGTGTGTAAGAGAGGAAAGTGGGTACTTACTCTGGTTAGCAGCCAGGCTGAGTCAAAAGAGCCCCTCTGACTCCCAGTTCCCCACAGTCAGCAGAGCAGCGATCAGCCGGCTCGCAGCATCTGCTGAATACTAATGAGATTTCCTGGTCGCTCTTGTTGAGGAGGCTGGACGGGTCGACCTGTGTTTGTGCAAACTTCAACTTCACTGTGTTGTGCTTCAGATTGATTCTGATGCACTCTTGTACTTTGATTTTGATTCATTTTGCAGATTTATTGTTACAGCGGGGGAAACTTCATCAGTTTGTTTTGAAAAGCAAAGAGATGTAACTATGGGAGGAACAAAACATAATAGAATTAAATGAACATAATTCAATTTGCTGTTGTTTGTATTGACATTAGTTCCTCCTTTCATTAAATTCATTAGATGAAGGAGATCCAAAGACGTGCATAAGCAGCTCTCACTACATTGATTTTCATTCATAGATGCACTCTTAATTTTTAAATGTATTGATTAGGCATGGGACAAATTTAGAAATTCATGTCATGATTATCCTGTCTAAATAGGTGTGATTAGCATTGTTTAATCATCAAAATATTCTTAAAACCTTCAAATAAAAGCTTAAATTGCACTGAACACACTGAAATCACTTAAGTATTTTGTTGGAATGTATATTTTTATTGCAGCACAGTTAAGACGCACATTTTCTTAAGAATCTTAAATAAGTAATCATAAATATTAGGGTCATTCTGCACAAATAAAGGATAAATAAACAGTGGTAACCTCATCTCCCTGTCACTATTTTATTTAGTTTTTGATGTTATATAGTTGTTGTATTGTTGTATTTGCACACATCTTTCACACAATTCAAAATAAACCGGGAAACTAATTTAGGACTGTACATGAGTGAGACAGTTTTTTCAAGTCATCCGTGTGACATTAATCACGATTATCCCGATAATAAAAATGAACCACGATTAAATTATTGTGTATGTTCTTTATCCCGATACAAGATAATATTGATTAGTGTCCCATCCTTAGTATGGAGTGCATGCATCAATAGCCGAGCCAATCAATAATAAACAGTATCAAAGATAAAATACTTTTAAAACTCTGGAGGTGATCAGATGACTCGATCGGTGTCTGACTCTATCCTGGTTGTTTGCTCGTGGAAACAAACTGGATCATGGGATTTTTTTCCCTTTTCCTCTCATTCCCCCGTGAGAACAAGTGGAGGCTGAACGCTGAATACACTGATGGATGATGCAGTCCATCGAATGAGGAGGGAAAGAAGAACCTCAAGCTGTGTGATGCATGATGGTCACAGTTTCCTCTTTTTCTGTCCTCAACAGTGGAAAATATTCTCACTAAACCACAAGTAATACATTATATGTGCAGATGAGCGCACACTTACACTATTTATGTGTACTTTTACTTTTTTTTTTTTAAGTGTTCACTCACAGGTGTTAGCAAAGTCACATGCTAATATTTTTTGGATGACATTTTTGCCTTTTCTGTGCTTTTATTACTGTAAATGGTGCGATCAAGTTCTGGTTAATTGTTCCAAGCTTTACTGATTCACATGGGGGCTGGGTGGATCATGCTTGTGTCAGGCTGCAGAGTGGGTCGTACATTTAGGAAAGCAGAGAAAGCAGGATAAAGCAAGAAGTTGTGCAACTTGTTTTTGGATGATTGGGACTTATTTTTAGACATACTGTTCGCCGACACATGGGTCAGATTAGATTCGTTTTATTTCTCAGGAAGTCACTTGAGCATCATAAACGGAGAATATATGATTCACTGGAGTCCAGAGAATGAGAACAGGGACAAAGTACGATCATATTTTGTCCTCGTTCTCATTCTCTAGATTCCAGTGAATCACATATTCCCTGTTTATGATGCTCCGCTTTACTTGCGCACACTCGATGCGCTTTAACATGTCAGTCGGGCTCGGTCACCTGGTTTCTCAAATTCAAAGTGCTGACTCAGTCCACAAAGCTGAGCCGTTTCTCCTCCTTGCCTCAGTGTTGCAACCAAACCCTTCTTGTCCTTCACCCAGCTGTGTTGTAAGACTCCTCTGCAGAGCTTCACAATGGCGGATATTTTGGGATTTTCCCATTAGTGGCTTCTCTGTTGGCCACATATTTGGTAACTGTGTTGCAGGAAATGGAAAATATTTATAAAAGATGTTGTCACCAGGAGGAGTTTGTGTGATTGTTGGTTTGAATGAGAATTCCGAACCCCAAGAAGTCTTTACAAGAGAGGAAGAAGTTGCCTGGCGTGGGTGCTGTTTCTCAGTTACCACTGCCAAGGATGAGGATAGAACATATGTGAACACTTTCCTGTTTGTTTGTTTATTGGCGACTAACTTACTGTCACTTGTGAGCTAATGGCCACTTTGGCATGAGAGCTGCTATGCAAACCTGTTAATGTGCGTGACCTTGTGGCTGTTCCCTATCTCTGCAACATCCCTACACAAGTTTTATGTTCCGTACTCATTACAATGTTGACTGTAAAAATAATTATGATGACATGAGTGGAGAGAAGCTAAAATGGTGCAGGTCTGCATTCTTGTGGTTTTTGGTCTGTCAGCATGTCGTGCAAGTCTTTTTCAAACTCTAAAATAGAGTTTACGAAAGCTGCTGGCATTGTGAATGTAAATAGCTTGTAATCCTGTTGTAAAAGAAAAGATAACTAATGGATATAGACAATTCATTCACTTACCTGTCAGTCCTTTGTTTGAGCTTCAGTATTTTTTATTAATTTGGGACGTCAGTTGTTACTGGACTAATGTGACTCATGTTTTATTATCTGACTCTTTTCTCTCTTGCAGAACTCGATGAATCGTCCTCCAGACAAAGCGCGACTGTTGCTGCAGTATGACAACGAGAAGAAGTGGGAGCTCATCTGTGATCAGGTGCGTGTCATCCTCTCATTCGTATGCTATAGTGTGATGTATGGGTGTGACAATACATCAATATGTATTGAACTGTACAGTACACACAGGACTATTTGGATGCACACACAGAATGGTATGGAGACTACACAATATAATTATATACAGTATAGTGTATTAAGATTATTATTAATTCACACACGCAAGTTCCAACCGGAAACCTCAAGCAGCGGTTAGCCTTTCGTAAGTCAGAGATAGTCATATTAACACAAGATGGTGTGAAATGGTACACACAGTTCCCGTCTCCTAAGTGGGTGGAGTCATGTCTCCCATGGGAACAGTCACCACCATCCCTCAAGCTCGTCTGGAAGTGATATAATATCATTTGAACAGATTAAAGCAGATGGATTTTGCGTCACATGATATTTGTTTGATGTAAGATTTAACTTTTAATTCATAGTTTTGCCTATAAAACTATTTGAATGTCTGTTTATGTCTGTTGTGAAGTAAGGCGGGAAGCACTGGTTCCTGAATCTCATGAGAGTGTGTTGCTGAGACAGAGACAAAGTTAACAAAATTAATTTTCTCCCGCTTTGTGTGTCTGAAAAATTGTGTCAGAAATATTCAGAAGATATGTGTCTTGTGAGAAATGGGTCCAATGTGTATCTTGGTGATGATGGGGTGAAAGAACTGGTCGTGATCCGTGATCACGTTAATTTCTCCCATAAGAATGAACGGACTCAAGACTGCTTCCTGTCTCCTAAAGGGGTGGGGCTGTAGCAAAACCAGTGTGACACTGATACAGGAAATAAACTGTCAGTGAGAGGTCTCGCTTTCTATTAACTGAGCAAGTTTAGCACATGATTGGGCTCACATAGCAGACCCACCTGCTTCTTTTAAATCTTGTAATTGTGAAGCTTCTCTTGACTTTCCAAAGTGCGTGGGTTAAACTCTGAGAGAGAAATGAACGAGTTGATTTGTGGAAGTTGTGTGACGCTCAAAACTCCCTTTTCTCACCTGAGCCAGGGAGCAAATAAAGATGGGAAAGGAGGATGACGCTGTGGTGAAATTTTCGTGCCGAAATGATACCGTACCGTGGTGTCTAAACTGAGGTGTGAACGGAACAGTGACTTCTGTGTACCGTTACAACTTCAGTGAGATGCAGTGTTGTAACGTCACTCTTACCGTGAGTAGGTTTACACGATGTTAGAAAAAGTAGATTAAAAAAAAAAAGAAAAAAGTAAATTTAGTCTGGCTAAAACTGGACTTTTAAATACGTTTAAAGATTTTATTCTGACTGCAATTTTACTAAGTTTCAGAATCAGACTAACATACCTGGATAACGCAATTTGGGGTCAGTTCACTGAGGCATTTATATGCTTCAATCAGCCCCAAAATAAAGGCAATGTGCATGTTCAGGAGGTTTGATTTGATCCTGCTACAGTTTGTAACAGGAAGTCAAACAGCACAGTCAAGAAGGTATCATGGTGGGCCAAATTACAATCTTCTGGATGGATTCATGTTGTCTCAACTTCAGGAGTGAAATATCCTAAAATGCATGGATTTACGAAAAAGCATAATGGTGAATTAATCCAAAAAAATTGCAGCAAAATTGATTGAAGAAGGATTTAAGAGAAGAGTGATTCTGATCCAGATCTGTCCCACACACAGCACCCATGCTTCATTGCTCAGCTGTTATCCTGTAAGCATTTCCTCGCCTTGGCTTCCCTGGTCAAGTGGGTTAAGTGTCGCAGCAGGGTGCACGCATCAGTTGTCCAGTCAAAAAACACAGCCGGTCATTGGCGATTGCGCTGCATGTAGGAAAAAACAGAGGGCTCATGTTGTGCAGTGAGCTGTGGTCTGAGTGCTCCGCTCAGTCCGCAGCCTCCGTGCCAAAGAGTTTTTCTGCCTCCCTGAGCAGAGGAGAAAAAACAGAGACGAGATCAAGACCACCACCCACTCCAACTGTATTGATAGCCACTGACCCTGAAGGTAACGGTGCCAGAGAGAGCTCACCAGGCCTCTGCCCGGCAGTCACAGATCCTCTTTCAGTCTGGAGTGGATGTTCCTCTGTCAGACCTGAAGTGAAAGTGGTTGGTTTCCTTTTTACTGTGAGTCAAGCGGTCTCCAGAAACATTGCCCGGTGGTTTTGATGACAGGCGCCTCGGTTTCTAGATACTTTCTCACGACTGGAACAGGACAAAATAAAATTACCCTCAGTACATGTGAATCACAGTTATCCATGTTTTAAATCACCAAAATCTTCTTAACTCTACAGCAATGTAGGACTTTTACTAGTCGACAAAGTCTCCAAAAGTTGATGTTTATGTTGTAAGCTGTTCCAGTTTTCAATCATTTTAACAGGCAGGCATCAAAGAATATTCGTAAACGAGTCTTCCAATGTCTTTCTTGTTTTCCCAACAAGCGTATACCCATGACAGCATAGGCAGCTCTGGGAGTAAAGTGTTTTCTGTGTCATAGCTACAGTGAATCTCTTAATGTCTCCATGGCAACAGTGATGGAGGAAGGCTTGGAAGCAGAGATGACAGGTACATCCCCTTTGAAAAACAGACCCCTGAAATGCCACCAGAGGTTGAAATATTAAACATTTTTTCAGCAATTACGAGGATATATGAAATATGGAGGATCCTCTCGATGTGAACACGAGGTTAAAACATTCAGAGCTGAAAGAAAAAGGAGACGATGAACTTATCACCGTCAAATTCTGAGACTTTTTTTTTTGTTGTTTTTACTTTTTTCTAACCAACTAGGTGTGTTCATCAGAAGTTGTTCATAGAGTTGGCTCGCTAAGCAGAGCACCCTAAACCTGTCGGTATTAAACAGCAGATGGCAAGCTGATTTTCTGAGTCTCTGCTCGACTCCTCAGGTGCAGAGGGGCAAACGTACCTCACCTCTAATTTAATGCGAACCAGCTCCCCCAGACAAACTGCCACAGAGCCTGTTGGAACCTGTTTTTATATGTGCTCCTAAAAACAGACGCGTTTTCTCAATAATGAAGTCCCTTGCCTCATTCCTCACATTTCTTTGCATGCAACAGGCTAAACACAGCACTTGTCAACTTATTTATTACTTTGCAGACACGTTGAAGTAGGGTTGAGCCGCCTGTTTGTCCGTTGCTGTCGGCTGTGTGTTCATGACAGTCAGCTCTCTTTCCTGACGCCGCTGTCCTCTTTCCTGTTTTTGTGATTCAAACACACTTTGGCAGTGATACATATGATGTTGCTGATAAGACAGTCCAGCCCAGAGGTTTGTTTTTGGTGTCATGATTTGTACACAGGGGCGCTCAGTGATGTGTTACGTACAACAGCCTTGTAGCAAATACCTTTTTTGAAGCTGATTACGTAATTTTTTTCGACCGGCAGAGAGTTGTTTTGCCAGTTCTGTGCTTATTTTTAACCTGTTATGTGTTTGTTGTGTTGGATTTCATTTTTTAGCCATCCCTTGTTTAGTAGATACTCTAGGATCAGAATGGCAAACATATTTCAAGTAAATTTCCTTTTGTAACAGGAAAAACCTTTCTACCCTCCTTGGGATTAAGTCCATAATGACTATTTTTAAAAGACAAAATACATTCTCGGAAATGAAGGAAATTCTCTAATAATGTACAAGTAGAAAAGGCAGGTTGAGAAAAAAAAATTGCGTTAAAGCCCATCAGAGGATCTTTCATTCTGTGTTGACTGTAGCGCCGCATGTGGACAAAAGCGGTACTGCCTACTGTTGTAAAGTTCTTGTCTAGCATGAGCATTTGTTTTGGAAGAGAGTGAAAGAAACATGCCACTTATTTGCACAACACCAGTTTGACTAAGAACAAAAGATTAAAATTATCTAATGAAAAATATTTTACTCCTTCCAACCATAGATAGTAAAAAAGAGAACAGCAGATCAATCGATCCTGCTCGTAAACAGCAAATCTTCTCCTCCTGCCTGTGTGCCGTAAAGCGTTTCTTAGCGTTTCTATTAGCTGATTGGCTCAAGCAAAGGCATGTAAAAGACAGGATAGTCATCTCCAATCTCCTCACTGATGGTCTCATCTGCAAGTGTAGGTAAGATGAAAGGCGTCAGTATGAAATTTAGACTGCTTCATAACCAGTTAAAAGTTCCTCGTGAGGACTGAAAAGCAGATCTGGCCGGGACACTGAACCTCTAGTGAGGGTTATCAGTGTCAGGTGAAAGGAAGCATTTGGGGACACGTGAGCCAACCAGATCCTGAGGCATCTTGTCTCATCATCAGTCTAGTTTATGTCTCACTATCTAAACAACGGCTGCACTCATCAAACATATGTTTTTTGCTGTTTGAAATAGTGTCTCCATACTTTAGGGCTGGGTGAAATGGAACAAAAAACTATATCTTGATATTTTTTAGCTTAATGGTGATACACAATATATGTATCTTGATATTTATTTCCCGTAAAGAAATGATTTTAAAAAAGTCTGTTTTAAGCCAAAGCCACATGTGACTAATGCCAAATTGTCACACAGATACTTTTATTATTAGATAGCTCCACCATATTCACATGTACATGAATAATAACACAAAAATAAATTAATAGTATACATTGCTGTAAATAAAAACACTCCTTAAATAACATAAGTAAAATAAAAGAATCCTTTCCTGCGCAAAAACCTACACAGCTGTGCAAATTTTGAAAATGTAAACAGAATATCGATGTAAATGACAGTCTTATCCTATATTTCGTTTGAAAATACATCAATAAATCTTAAAAACTCGATAAATTGCCCAGCCCCCTTTGTGAATGATAATGTCTTATTACAATACTGACTTCAGAAAACATAGAGCTTCCTTCTGGTTTGTCGATTCACAGCTTTCTTCAAGCTGATTACCGAGATTGCGTGTGTTACTGTATGGACTTTTTTTGAGATAAATGTTTTACCTGAGAAGCAAATCAAAACAGTAACACACAAAGACAGATTCATATAAATGTGCAGCTGAGGTCTCTGCTATGCATTTAGCTCCAAAGATGGATGATATAAGAGAAAACGTCTCAAGGTGGACTTTTCCTTGAAGCCCAGTCGGTCATTTGTCTCAGGTAATTGCTTGAGTTAGAGTATGTCTCAACTGTCTTTGCACACATGTTATGAAAAATATGCTTCCTCAGTGACGTGCTCTGCAGTCTCATTTTCTCTGACACAGTGCAGTGTGGTAAACAGAACCATTCATGCTGCTGTGGTGTGGTGCGCAGGCTGATCCAAATACTGTTTCCCGCTCAACACACTGATCCAAATCCTGCACTAATCTCTTGTATTTGTATTTAGAGCACAACAGTGAAGGATTTTGACCTAAAAATGGTTTCTGGCTGAACTTGAGACATGAAAGCAGGTGTTTACACGAGTTTGGCTACGCTCCCACGCAGGTTATGCTTTATAGCACATTACAACTAATCATGATCATTACCAGCCAGGTTGTTTACGACCTCCTACAGACAGAACCACCTTAAGGCCTCATTCAGGCCAAATCAGGTGTTCAGAAAGTGAAAGTACAGCCACGCTGCAGTTCCCAATCGCGTGATTGACTATTCAGACAGAGCAGAGCTGCCAAGAGGAAACATAAAGACTTTATTTTGCATTTGTCAACACCCCTGCATGCCAGAGAAACCGGCAGTGATTGCTGCAATGCCTGATTTGTTCTTAAATGGCCTTAACAGTCATTCTCTTTGCACTTTGTTGTGTGAGCTGTGACCGTGACCAGTTATCTGAAAAGTTCATCGTGTTCCTGCTCTCATTTACCTGCACGCCAGATAAATACTGATGTAGAGATTAAGTAAATATTGTGCTGATAGAAAAATTGAAAATACTCACAAGTCATGTTGTCATGCGCCTAACACCTCCTCTGAAAATTAATAACATTTTTTTGATGTTGAGGTACAGTAGAAGTGTGACTGTCACAACACAGGCCATTTGTAAAAAGCAATTAACTCAGAGTTGACCTTTTCTAAGAGGCAAATTAATACTGATTGACAGTCAGATCTATTAGAAATCATTTGCAAAGTGCTGGTTCATTACACCCAATGAAAACAGGGTACATGTGACAAAGGCTTGTCATGTCTACTATGGCAGGAAGGGGAATCATTCCTAAAGTAGAATATAATCCGGGCTCCCATAAATTTAGGATGGCTAATGTGGCTGTAATTTACTCGAAACCTGTTCGGTTTCAATCTGATGGCTTTAGTCTTTACATCACCTAACCTACACTTGAGATGTGCTCAGACTTGTGAGAGAGTGAGATTTTACACCTGAAATTACGCTAAATTTATGTAACTCTTTATCTAACTTCTGTCCTTCTTACTACAAAAGTTTTTAAATGTAAATCTTCCTCACTATGTGTCTTTCTGTATTTCCTCTTCTTTTCTCTCATATTGTTTTCATTTCCTTTTGCTCATCTCTCTGTTTTATTTTTTTTGACAGGAGCGATTCCAAGTGAAAAACCCGCCTCACACGTACCTCCAAAAACTGAGGAGTTATCTGGACCCAGCAGTCACAAGGAAGGTGAGTGCCCTTGCTAACATGCTATCCTGTTCCACTGGCCCGGCTGTTCCATTGCTGCAGCTTTTCCTTCCCCTCTGACCCTCTATCTCTTGTCCGGGATATCCCTTCAGCTGAGGAGAGGTCTCACACAAGGTTTCACAAGAAGACAACTTGGAAACTTTAGACACAAAACTGTCAACAGTGTGACAGTGTGGGAAAAGAGACAGTCGTTACTGTGGAATGGCTTGGTGCAGAACATCTGCTTGACTGAAGTGTTTTTCTGAGCAAAACACAGAATCCTTGAATCCTTATCAGTCCTTTGTAGTGCCGGTCTGTGCTGACAGGGTGCTCTGACCTCTGAGGAAGAGCAACACAAAAAATATAAAGAGAAAGCAGTGAAGAGTTTATTAATGTTGAACACAGTCAGAGAGAAGGATCTAGTTTGCTAATTACTTGCAGCGTGGCAGGCGTAACTGTAACAGGCGATATCAGAAGTGCCTTAGCTTCAATTTAAAAATGGTGTTATGTCGTCTTAGCACCCTGCTCTGGCTTGCTTGCCTGCTTGGAAAGGAGAAGAAGGGAGTAAAAGCAATGGGCTCCATGAAGCAAAGTATGAGCCAGCTCACTCGCTTCGCCAAAATGAAGTCTTTTTGGCTTGGTTGAGAGAGCTGTTGGGGGATGAATGCTGGGAGACCAGTGTGATAAACAAATTAACCAGCACACTCTGCCAGAATAACAACAAATCACTGAATAATTCAATTTGCACTGACTTGAGTTAATATTTTACATCACAATAAGCCAGCTAAAGCAGCATGAACAGAGCTGTAATGACTGAAGCAAAACAAAACAACCATGGCACATTTAGACACATAAACCTCTGTAAATCACAACAAACACACCACACACACAGTTTATAATTAAGTTTGTGTCATACGGTAAATCTTGTGTATTTATAGGGTTCTGAGCTGTGTGATTGACATTAATGTGAAGGACAGTATTCCTAAATGATGTAGGCTAGTAAGTTGAACTGACAAAGTAGAGTTAGCGAGAGGTAGCTAAAAGTACTTTATAAACATCTTAAATAGTTAATGTTAGCTTAAAGCGGTTTTTCATGCTAGCTTGAACTAGTGGATAGCTAAGTGGTTTAAAACACGGTTAGATTTAGAAAATGAGCAAAAAAAAAAACCTGGGGAAATTATTAGCCGAACAGTTTTATCTGCTTAAAGTAATGGACAAACATTTGAAATAGTTATCTAAAAGTAGCAGTTGATATTATTAGCTAAAAGCCATGGATAAACACTGAAAAAGTTAGGCTACTGTTAGCTAGATGTTAGCCTAATGGATATGTTAAAAATAGGTAAATGAAATAGATAAACTGTTTCAATAAACATTTGTAACTAAACAAACTGAAAGCAGTCAAATGATCAAGGTAAACAGTGAATTTGCTCGAAGTAACGTTGATGGATAATATTTGAAGTAGTTAGCTAAAAGTTGCAATTGGTATAATTGGGCTAAAAGTAAAGGATAGCTGGTTAAAAAGTAATGGATAAATTGTCAACAAGCTTCTCTCAGTTGAAGCCGCAGCACAAATTCAAATTATACTTCACAAATTGGAAGGCAACCACTGGTCTGTTAAACTTCCTTGGTTCAGATGACTAATACGAATGTTTTAGGGGAGATGTGATAAAAGCAGAAAGCTAGAGAAGGCTGACGCAGCCTAAAGCAGACAAAACACTGTAAAAACATGACTCTTTGTGCTGGGGCAGCGATAATCTCAAGGTTCGAAACAGACAAAATCCAGATGAAATAAGTGTTCTTTCTTCCTGCGTGCTGAAGTGCTTCTGAACAAAGCACTTAACATCTGACTGCCCATAGGAGCTAGTCTGTGGCTGTCAATATGTGCAGCATGGCCTTTTTGCAAATATCCTTTCTCAAAAGAGATTTAAGGGGGATGCATTTGGAATATTAATTTATCTTTTTAGGGGGTAGGGGGGTGGGATATTGGACGAGATAAATCCAAGGACCACCTGTAATTTCACATGAGCTGACTTACTTTTATCCAAGAGCTGGATGAGGAGAGGGACACCACTCTCATGTCTGCCTGTTAATTATGAAGCTACAGCTAGGAGACTGCTAACTTAGCTTAGCATAAACAATGGAGGGCGGGGCAGCTAACCTGTTTCTGTTCAGTGATAAACTCATCTTAGCACATCTAGAGTTCACTAAATTGCATTTATCCCTACAAAACAACATGAAAAACAACATTTTTGTTTACTTCAGAAAAGAAATCAGGCTCAAATTTTTCAGTTTGTAAGACTTTATACTAAACTAAGAATCATCTTCTGATGTACGTAGCGTACAGACATGAAAGTGATCAGTCCTATCAACTAACTCTGAGATTAGCATGTAACTTCTCACTGTTCGTTGAAGGAGCTGGTGACCATGTTTAAAGCTTTCTGGGTGTGAAAACACAGTCACGGCTGAAAGACAGACGGACAAAATTAATCAAAGTTTGTTGTTTGTTTAGCAGAGCGTATCTTAACTCATCTGTGGTTGCATGAATTAAAACTCGTCAGGTCCAGAACAAGCCACTCTAGATGAGGCAACATTTGAGAAACTTGCCCAAACATATTTTGTTTATTTGCCGTCTTTTTTTGAGTGTTTGGTCTCAAAGGCTGAGACACGTGGGAATTTTTAAGAAATCAGCCTCTGTCTTTTCCCTGTCTTGATTAAAAACCATTGTAGAAAAAAAAAAAAGAAGGAGAGGAGGAAACAGGAATCACAAGAGATAGTAAAATTAAAATGGGAGGGAGAAGGAAGGAAGGAGGACGACTGAATAATGGAGAGATGGTCGAGGGAGATGGGCAGGGTACGAGAGAGAGACAAAAAAGAGGCAAGAGAGGAAAAGAGTTATGGGCTTCTTTCTACATTCCTGCTCCATCCCCCTTTTCTTCCAACTCAAAACAATTGCCACTTTGTGCCGCTGTGAGAGAGCTGGAGGTCGTTGCCTCTGCTTTCCATAGGCAGCCTCCGATGCATTCCTCTGGGCTGCTCCCAGCCAATAGGCAGCCAAGGAGGAAGAGCTCCACTCCAACTAGTCCCCAAGAATGTATCAGTCATTGATTTGTTTCCAGGATGACCCCTCCTGAGCTCACAGTCCCCCCAATTTCTCTATTTTTCCCCTCTTCACACTCTTAAGTGCTGTCTCTTTGCTTTTACTTCCCCCTTTCCCTGCTCCCAGCCTGTCTCCTCCTCTTCTCCTCCTTTCCCCTCATGTTGTCTTCACCCTCTCCCCCCACTGTCGGCTCCTCTCTTTTCCTGCTCTCTCTGTGTTGCAGCTGGTTGTACTTAAAGTGTGGAGTGTAGGGCGTTTGGTTGGGGGGAAGTAGGAGGAGGGAGGGTGCCTTTGGGAGCCTGCGCAGTACCCCTAAATATGCTCTGCTTTCCACACAAACGCACAAAGGGCTCCTCCCTAATAAAAACACACTGTTTCTCATCTCCTCATGTGCCAAACACATACCGCCCAAGCCCAAAGACACAGACTAGAGAGAGAGAGAGAGAGACCCTGGCTGTGGGAACAGCTCTCCTCACTGTGGATGTTAATAACAGGTTAAAATAGGGCTGAGCTCTGTTTCCTCCCTGATACAAATACATCATGGAAAGGGACCAGGCCCTCCAATCCTGGGTGGATACTTGGACTTTCTCTTCTCTTCTCTTCTCTTCTCTTCTCTTCTCTTCTCTTCTCTTCTCTTCTCTTCTCTTCTCTTCTCTTCTCTT
>JAQLOL010000005.1:15221602-15233658 GCA_029783665.1 Naso thynnoides | reverse complement strand
TAGGAACATGTGCTCTCTGAAATGACCAGTGATTGCCTGAAAGTCTCGTCACCGTCTGAATACAGAGACAAGCAGAAGTGCAGAAGTGTTGTATTCTTTCAGATCACCCGAATTGCAAAATGCTGAAAGGTGATTGTGGAATATTTGCATTGTGACACCAAAAATAAGCTGCCTACCTCAGCTTTAATGGCATCATTTTACACTAAAATTTCAAATGACCTTGTTTTCTGAATAAAAGCTGAAGAGCCTATCTTTAGGAGCTGACAGTAAATTGATTCTCATGGAATGGTTGACAGTTTGTAATCTGTTATTTAGGAAGTCATTACTTTTACCAGAGATTACAGAGTTTTGTGGTTTTATAATCAGGATTGGTTCAAAATTGACTCCCATCCTCAAGTGCAAGAAAAAATTAATAGGTGAGAGTATAAATGTGTACGTAGATGAAACCCCCAGGGCTCTGTGGTCGGAATGAGGATGAGGGCTAACAGCTGTTAAAGGTGGGCGGTCACAGGAGACAAGGACAGGAAGAGGCGGCCATGAGAGCATCCGCTAGACACAGACTGTAGTGACAGCAAAGATGCAGAGTTACACAACCGTCACGAGTCCTCAAATACACACACGCTATCTAAAATACATCTCGTAATCCTTCTGTTTTTCTATTTCTCTTCCCTCCTACATACATATTACTTTACCTCAATTCATCTGTTTCGCTGGCAGTCACACAAATCATCTTGTGTTTCTGACAACGCTGTCTCTCACACTCCTACACACTGATCAGATTTTACTCCTCGGACCAAAATAAACTCAGACCTCAGCCAGAGACGATGACCGTCTGGCAAATCAGTTAAGGCCCTGTTTACACGGATTAGCCCTTTTGAGAGACCTGTGCCGGTAAACTAGATTACATAAATAATCTACCTGATCTAGATTAGACAATGACATTATCATAATGGCAGCGGGAGGGGGAGAGGGACTGAGGCAGTACAGGAGTGGGGCGGAGACGGAGTAAGATGTCACCCGCTCTGACAGTGAGTGATTGCTGCTTCTTTTCAGAGGTAAAACAGAGAAATATATCCATCATGGAGGGTGTGTATAATAGGAAGATTGTCCCCGTACAGGCACTGCTGATGACAAACCCGGCCCCCTGCCTGCCTGCCTGCTCCTCACATGTTGCTCAGTGGTCAACAACATGTGGTGAATGGGAGGATTGTTAGTCAGTGTCCTGTGGTAATGATTACCGTGTGGCTCGACAAGGCCACACCTCCAAGCCCTTTTAAAACACCACGGGCCCCACAAGGCTCCGCTTTACTGGATGCTCTCGGTAGTCTCTCACTCCCATGTAGTTACACCACAGGAGAGCTAATAAAGAAGCAGCTAGTGGATTTTTAAAGCCGTTTAGCCTTACATACTCATCAGTGAGGTACCAATCAAATTCGTGCCAGTGTGTCGTTATGTTTATGCCCTGCAAATTTCTCTAATCAGTGAGCAATCGGGCCTGTCGAAGCAGTAAGGGCGCCAATAAAAAGACATGGGCACCTTTGTAGTATGAGATTAAATAAAGATGTTGTGTGATTCAGTTCACAATACTCATAAATATGCGGAGAGAACAGCCACATGCCAAAGGTAGCGGGAGCTTCCCTGTGAAAACTCTGCTTTTCTGTGCAGAATAAAAAATGAAAGCAGGCAGAGTGCTGAACGGGTGGCCCACTTCAGTGCCTGCAAGGAAGGTGAGAATGGGCTTTTGATCAGTCCGGGAGCTTGTCTTTACCCGAGTCAGAAAATGTATGCGTGTATGTTGTCGAGAAACAGAGCTAGAGAAAACCTGCAGACTCAGTAATGAGATTCTGTATATGTGTGTGCCTTTGCAAACACGTGCATGTGTGATGTGTTTCTCCTCTGAGCCAGGAAGCTTTGAAGTTTTTCACGCAGACCACACGAGAAAAAGCTGGGGGAGGGAGAGTAAATAATCTGAAATCATCTGTATATATTATGGTCAGCTATGGCCCAAGCCTTTATTGACTGTTTGAAAAAAGAAGTGACACATTATATAATACAAACCTACAAGCATCTCCAGAATATTTTTGCTGTTATAATAGTAATTGATTTTCCACGTCTTGAGAGTCATAATACCGAATTATTATCTTTTTTTTTTTTTTTTAAGCAGTGTGTGTCTCAACTTTTTATTGATGTGATTGTGCGGCATGTCGGTGTAGGATTTGTTAAACGTTAATACTTAAATAAATAAACACAACTGAACTCATGTTATTTACAAAATGAAGAAGAGAAAGAGAAACATTCAAAGAACCAGCCTCCACCAAACGGTTTGAGAGCTACACTGCTACTCATTAAATATAAATATAAATATAAATATAAATATAAATATAAATATAAATATAAATATAAAGCATTTAGTAACAAGACAAAGAATAACATGTTTAATAGAAACTCTTCAAGTTTTACTTTAAAAAAAGCATGTTAGCAAATTTAAAGATGTTCCGACACAAATTCTACCATCCAGATATTGAGTTCAATAGCTGATCTTTATGCATCTGTTGACAGAGAAAACAGTCTGACACAAGTGCGTTAAAAACATTATTTTCTAACCACTGTATACTAGGTCCTGTCCGATATATCAGTTTCCTGATATTATCGAACGATATTGTTTATTGTAGATATGTTGGTATCAGCATGTATCCACTCCGATAAGTGCAGATAATAAAGCTGTTTTCAAAGGCTGGAAAAAATGCTTGGACTAGTAATTTTAAAATGGCGTAATCATGTAGTCTTTCCAACAGAGGGCAGTCCATTATTTAACTGGTATTAAGGGAAGTGTTTTCTGTTAAGTGCACTGATGTTTGGAATAAAGTTTGTCAGATAACCTGCCTTCATTACATATCTTTGTCAAATGTATTTGATAGATAGATAGATAGATAGATAGATAGATAGATAGATAGATAGATAGATACTTTAATGATCCTTCACAGGAAATTGCAGTTAAGAGACTTTAAGTATAAAATTAAGCTAAAAACATACAATAATCAAAAAGGAGCAGGATAAAATAGAAATTAACCAGAATTAATGAGATAAGCAGCGGTTATGCGGTTCAACAGGTAAACACAAACAGAAAGAGACAAACCTGGGGGTCTGCACGTTCAGGTGGTAGATGTAGTCTGGCACAGTGTTGTCACTGAACATAGATGAGAACTTCCTCTTAAAGTCAGGTCTCAGAGTCTGGACCAGAGCGGGACCTGCCGGGGGCCGGAGAAGACACTCAAGCATGCACACGTTCAGAGAAGCTACCTCATCACATTTTGTACAGTTTATTAAGAATGTTGAAGGTTTGAATGTTGTTTTACATGATTTCTCCGCAAACTCTGGACCAGAACATTAGAAAACAGCTTTAGTGGAATTCTTGTGCTCATCATATGACTGTTCATTATGAGTCAGGCTAGTTTACTGTACTGTTCATTGAAAAAATGTACATTAAGAGCAATTGGAAAAACACTTGAATTTACAGTACCACTTTACAGGGACATGGTTTAACATATTTTCATTAAATTTTCATACTGCATTCATATTCATATTTCCTGTTCATTCACTCACCCTATGCACCACATGCTGAGCTACTGTTTTACACACACTGCATTTAAAGTGCGCATTTTCATACTTTTCATTTAAATATAGTTTATTACACACTTCTCCTGTTTGTGATTTTGCTCCGCTCTTACTTGTAATTCTGTGTCTCAGTTCCCCTCAGGAATCATTAAGGTTTTATTGAACATAACTGATGAAAACAGCTTAGAAATCTTTGCTGTAGCAAAGCGCTGTTTTTTTACCATCTTAATGGCCTGGTCTTACCAAGCGGTCCAACCAGTCTCAGGCCCGCCAAGGGGTTGAAGGGTTTGAACATGGCCCCGAGGACTTTGATCCATACTGGGATGGGACGGTCAGTCTCCACTGTGTCGGGACGCTCAGGGAAACCCCACGGCTCCACCAGCACTATGTGCTTTACCCTGTAAACCAAAGAGAAACAGTCACCGACTATGTGGCTCATTTAATGTTTTTTTAGTCATACGAATTTTACAGATCAACTGATATGTATTAACGTGCAGGATTTAGTGTTATCTTGTGGTGACGTTGCAGATTGCACAACCTGAATATCCCTCCGCTCACCCTCCCTTTCCAAGCATGTAGGAGAACCTCCAGTCACTGCAAAATTGGCAAAAAGTAGCTATTGACCCTCTTTGAGCAAGTGTTCGGTTTGTCCATTCTGGGATCCGGTTGAAACATAGCCTTGCAATATGACAGCAGAAGAAGACCTGATCCATCTGAGTTATAAAAGGCCCATTCTAAGGTAATAAAGGACAAAGATTCTTATTTACACTAATAAAAAACAAACGTCTGACTTATGCCATATTCTACAAATAGATCCCCTACATCATTCAACAGATAAGAGAACCCCTGAAGATGGATACCACTCCAATATTCTGTACTCTAAATTAGGTACTTTCAATGATGGTGAGCCATCAACTCAGAAAATAAGTGTGAACATATAAGAATTTTTCAATATAAGCATCGTGTTTTGTAAAACTGCGTACATTCACAACTGTAGTGGATATTTTGGGTCGAATTCAAATGGGGAAGTTCATTTGAGTCAAGTCAGTTTTATTTATATAGCATATTTCTTACAGGAGGCCTAAACTCGGTGTGCTTTGAAATAAAAGCAGATACATTGTACATGGCAAAAATATATGGGACAAAATAGATGACATGATAAAAACATGGGCACGATAAAAGACATACTAGAAGGTATTTTTATTATCATTATTCTTTAAAAGAGATAGTAACAATAATAACATTGACTCAAAAAATTGAACCTAACTAAAGCTTGTGAAAAATGATATGTTTTTGGTTTACTTTTAAAAAAAGACACTGTTATAGCAGACTGTAGTTCATGTGATGGAGATTCCAAACAGTAGGACCATGATGACTGAAAGCACCATGAGCTGATTTGGAGCTGATTCTTTGTACAGTGAGGAGAACTTTATTTGATGATTTAAGATCTCTCCGATGTGCATTTAGTGAGCATTTCAAAAGCCTAAGAAGGAGCTAAACCATTTAAACATTTAAAAACAATGAAAAGTATTTAAAAATCAATTCTTTGCTTGGCTAGGACCCAGTGAAGAGATGACAAAATAGGAGTGATATGCTTAGACCTTCTGGTTTTTGTTAAAACTCCAGCTGCAGCACTCTGAATAAGCTGCATTTTTTTTAACATGTGCTTTGGCAGTCCAGCAAAAAGTGAATTACAGTAGTCCAACCTACTGGAAATAAAAGCATGGACTAGCTTTTCTGAATCTGACTTGGACAGGAAACATCTAACTTTTGATATATTTCCAAGATGATAGGAGGCAGTTGTGGAAATATTAGAGATGTGCTTCTGGAAGTTAAGATCAGAGTCACATGGTCAATGCTCGCATGGTTTAACAGACAGAGGAGTTAACAAAGATTGCATCTCATACCTCAAGGTCTTGGTACTAACTAAAAGAATCTCCGTTTTGTCCTGATTAAGTTTTTAAAAAATTGTAGCCATCCAAAGTCGGATATTTTCAATGCACTGGATGAGATCATTCACTGGGGCAAGGTTATTGAAAGAAACAGATATGTATAGTCGTGTGTCATCAGCATAAGCTTGATAAGAAATATTATATTGCTGTATTAAGGACCCAAGTGGAAGCATGTACAAATTGAACAAGAGAGGACCTAAAATTGACTCCTGGGGGGCAAAGTTACCAAGAGTCAAAGAGAAAGATTGTCCTGTAAGATATGAGAAAAAACAACTGAGAACTGTGCCTTTAAGGCCTACCCAGTGTTCAAGGCACTGAAGAAGAATTACATGGTCCACTGTATCAAACTCTGCACTGAGGTCGAAGTACCAGAATGGAAACATCATGATTGTCTGTGCTAGTTTTAAGATTGTTAACAACTCTGATCAGGGCAGTTTCAGTACTGTGATTAACTACTTATATTTCACTGGTCTTCAGAAAAAAAAGACCTTTAATGTCCTTGCCCTGGTCTTCAGTTAGCACCAAGTTATTAGATGCAGTGTGGGGTAGTTGCACCCACATCTCAGCTCTGTAGTAGTCTTCTATATATTGTCCAATTGAATATGTATCTGTAAATGCTCTAACAAAGGCTGTGAGCTGAAACGTGTGTTTCTTTATTGAGATGTGAGCCACATTAAATCAGTGAAACGTGTTTTGTCCTCATTTTTACAAACTGAGATGTGCTACCTTTTTACATTTTTTGCAACATATTTTTGACTTTGGATTTAGCACTCTCCTAAGAAACCATTGTTGAAGCACAACCTTCTTTGTTTCAGATCATTATTGCTTTTTGAAACTGCTGCTCCAGTTTAAAGTGGACAAATACAACCACAATGGCCTCACCATTTGAGGAACTCAGTCAACTCACTGATGCAAGGTCAGAGACTTTTTTATTCACAGAGGAAGATGTGGCAAATATTCTGTTACCCCACACTGCATTTGAAAACTTGAAGACCAGGGCAATGACATTAAAGGTCTTTTTTCTGAACTTGAAGATTTATAGAAACAAGAAACAAGACTGCTGTGGCATGCGGTTACACTGTGAGAGTACAGAAGGTAACAACGCATCCCCAAAGGCTTTTAAATCAGCAAAGCTCGAGCCTTTGGCACTGATGATCCTGATTTCATGAAGAGGTGGGAGCAAATTTTGAGTAACTGAGTAACTTTGAGTAACCGCAAAAAAAAAAAAAAACTTGGAACAATAAGAGTAACAATAAGCCACTTAAACTTGAATTGCCTCTCCACCATCTCGTTCAAATGCTCCAGCTGTGGAGTTTTTATATCTAATCGTTGAGCTGGGAGATTTCTGCGGAGGATGGACTCGTGTATCCTAGCTCATCTTTCCTCGATGATTGATCCTCGATCTTCGGTGCACAAATAAGAGCTTTGGGATGGTCCTCAAAATGGTGTCGCCAAAACAACTTCTGGTTCAAGCAGGGATTGAGGAACAAGAAAACGACAAGAGACTTGAGATGCACCCAAGGAGGGGAAAATCTACCAGTGGCATAAGCCAAGCTACAAGTGGAGAGAGAGTACCAGAGTCAGACCAGGTGCCTCCAATCAACTTGGTGATTATCCCTCAGCTGTGAGTGAGAGCACTCAAAGTGAGAGTGAGGATTTTCCAATCAACCAAAGAGCACCATTTTTAGACCAACCCGACCACCCAGACAAGGAAAAAGACAACGAGGCGGGGCAAACGAGGCAAGTGGACCGCCCAGGAGATCCCCAAGACAGTGAGATCATCAGTGGTCAATCTGTCTGAAGTCCCACTCTCCTCTCCCCAAACCTTAGTCCTAAGCAAAGGTCTCTCATTTGCAGTTACAAATAAAATGAATGCTTTCAATCTAAAAGTTGACACAACTTCATGAGACAACTTCATTTGAAACTTTTTTTCCCCCTCCCCTTCATAGAAGTGTGTTATGTTCCACTAAACAATCATCACAATTTGAGGAGATTGAAACAGAGTCACAAACATCCTCTCCCTTCTCTCCAAAGTCAACATTTTATCCTTCAGTCAGATTAAGTCCTGTAATTGTGACAAATAACAAATTAGTTGAAAAAGATCTGGAAGAAATTCTATAAATGGATAAAGGCCCTAAATATTCAAACTTGAGAGGAGCACAGTACATCGGATGAATGGGAGAAAAACCCAGAGATCCCTCTTTATCCAGCTGACCAAGGAGGATGGTGGTTGCTCTGGATACTGGTTACCACCATCAGAAAATGCTAAAACTATTGAACAGCCCCACCTACAGGAAACTGGAATAAATTAAATCTGAGATTGACAACCAACTGACATTTGCACTTGAATTGAAATGGATCACAAAAAAGAACATGCCTACTCAACTAACCGGCACCCAATCACTCCCCTTATTTGTGGCCTCCCCAAAATCCATAAACATCCTACAGACCAACCACTCAGGCCCATAGTCTCAGGAAGGGGTTCCCTCACTGAACCATTATCAAAATATGCGGGTTTCTTTCTGAAAGTCTTTGTGAAAGATTTGCCTACTTACCTTAGAGACACAAAGGATGTGCTTAACTGACTGAGTGAACACAGTACTGGTGTCCCTTAATGTTAAAAACTTATATGGTTGCATTCCCTAAGAAGAGGCTTTAAACTCTGCTGCCTATTACCTATCTCAAAGAGACACAGCACAGTCTTATTAGAACTGTTACATCTTGTTCTGAGTTACAACTATATGCATTAAGATTCCAGCTGGTGCCTCCAGCGAGCTGGGACAGCAGTTGGGACGTCAACAGCGCCCTCTGTGACTGGACTGGTGGTAGAGAAATGGGAAGAGACAGTTGTATATGACCCCAGGAACAACCCATATTATTCAAAGATAAAATTATACAAACACATCTATGACATTCTGATGTTTTGGGAAGGAACACAAGAAGAATTGATGGACTTTGTGAAATATCTAAATAACAGCTCAAGTTTCCTTAAATTCACCTGTGAACAACCCACTGAGAAAATCAAGTGTTTAGATTTAACCATACACAAAGGTGACACTGGAGAAGCCCATACTTCTACCTACCGAAAGGAAATGGAACACAACTCAAAACTGCATGCTACTAAAATAAATAAAATCCCAGTGGGTCAGTTCTTACGGCTCAAACACAACTACACAGATCCTGATGACTTTAACTCCAAAAAGATATCTATGGCTACTTGGTTCAAGGAGAGGGGTTATACAGCCAAATCTACTCAGAAGGCAATAGAGTAGGCCATTACCTCCTCTCCTTCTGATCTCCTGTCTGATATTCAAATAAAAGATAACCAAAGTCAGGCCTGCTTCTCCACTGAATTTAATCACTGTGCTTCTCAAATAAAAGGGATCCTCAAGAAACACTGGCATGTACTTCAAGCAGAAGCATCTCTGAAAGACTTTTACAAAGCGAAGTTCACATTTAGGAGAGCTACAACAATTAAAAACATTGTCATATACAAGAATATGACTCAAAAAAAAAAAAAAAAAAAAAACCCCACCTGGCTGTCAACAACAGGCATGTACAGGTGTGGCAATTGTGCATGCTGCAACAACACAGTAAATGCAAAATCCTTCAACCATCCTCACACTGGGAGGAAAATTCCTATTCATCAATTTATAAATTGTAAGTCTACTCATGTAGTCTACACACTAGTATGTCCCTTTGGTCCGGCATATGTGGGACAGACAAAACGGCCCTTGAAACAACAAATATCAGAGCACAAAACTGCAATTCGTACAGGCAATATGGATTACGCAATCACAAAGCATTATTTGAAAACAAATCATGGTTCACCCTCTTCACTAAGATTTTGGGGTATTGAGAGTCACACTGCCTGTAAGAGGAGGTGATGTCTTGAAAAAACTGGCCCAGAGAGAAATGTACTGGGTATACACTCTCAACACTGTGATACCAAATGAACTCAATGCTGATTACAGCTTGAAATGCTTCTTAGGTTGGCTTAGGTTAGGACTGTTTGATCTTTGTATGAACTCTGTTGCCATTCACTGTATAGTCTGTTGAATTTGTTCAGTTTAGGTCCTGATGACTGCCATCTAGTGTCAGGTTTGAAATCTGACAACCTGAGATGCAAGGTGTCCTATTGTGATTGGTCCATGTATTGACACACTGTGATCAGAAACATGATTGGGCCCAAACTAATTGTACCCAAATCTCAGCTGTGTAGTAGTCTTCTATATATTGTCCAACTGAATCTGTATCTGTAAATGTTCTGACAAGCTGAATTAAACCAGTGAAATGTGTTGTGTCCTCATTTTTACAAACTGAGATGTGCTACCTTTTTACATTTTTTGCAACATAGATTAGGTGCAATATTATCCATAATTTGTATCACTGACATGTTAAAATTATTGACCAAATTGTCAGAACAAAGACAGGGAAGACAAATTAAAACCAGACCGTGGCCTGCTAAACATAACAGAGTTAGTGTATCAAGCAATAAACCTGTTAGATGTCTCAACACAAGTGGCTCGTTATTTGACTAGTTTTAGGCCAGGAGCAATTTTGGTCATCAAAGTAATACTGAAGAAAATACAAAAGTGATTTAAAGTCCCCAACATCTAGAACGCACTTGGGGGTTACGTCAAGACTTTTAGAAATAACCAGGTCAAGAGCGTGACCTTGATTATGCTCAGCAGTGTGCTGAATGAACTCAAAAGATGATTAGGTGTCGTAAACTGGCTAGCAAAACTATCAGACTATCAGATGTTTTCGATATGAAAGTTAAAATCACCAGAAATAAAGATTGAATCATTTTCTTTTTTTTTAAGATATTCTTTTGGGCTTTTGTGCCTTTATATACAGGACAGCTAAAGAGTGGACAGGAAACAGGGCAGAGAGAGGGGGCATGACATGCAGCAAAGGACCACAGGTGGAATCGAACCCAGGTCCGCTGCGCGAGGACATAGCCTCTGCATATGGGGACCAAGATTGAATCTTTTTCATCAGTAATTTTAGATAAAAGCTCACCAAAGTCAGATAAAAAGCCTTTTCTGAGTCTTGGAGGATGGTAAACTGTGAAAACTAGACAGGATGTACAGATCTTTTAAAAGCAAGATATTCAAATGTGGAATAAAAACCAAATGAGGTATTTTACATAATGAAATATCTGGGAAAATAGCAACACCACCATCTTTCTTGTTGGGCCTAGTACAGTGTGAGAATGGAAGGTGATGCTTCAATCAACTCTTTGCTGCCAGTTTCATGAAGCCATGTCTCAGAGAGGAGTCAAGTTGATGAGATGTTATAATATCATTAACAACGAAGGTTTAATTAGTAAGGGATCTGACATTAAGGAGAGCCATCTTTAAGCAGCTTGCAGAGAAAGTGGAATTATCAATTAAGGCAGATTTTGGCCTAGTATGGCTAGACTTATTCAGAGACTGTGTTAGAGATATAAGACGCTCAGTGGCAGGACTCAAATTGTGAAAACCTGATGTATCAGCAGGGGACACAGAAGCCCGGATTGAGTCATGCTGTGGCTCATATCAGAGTGAAAAAGCTATACACTGGATAAAGTTAGTGGTCAATTGCTTTGTTCCCTTTCTGTTAGGATGCACGCCATCTGCTCTTTACAGGTTAGAATTAGTCCAGAAATAGTCAAAGTTTGAGTTGAAGTAGAACAGAAGTTTTTTAACCGGTGATGGAGACTAAAAAAAGACCACTAAAATGTTCAGAGTTTTTGGAGAGGTGGAAAAGGGCCAGACATCTGACGTTTTCCTAGACTCTCAACTGCATAGCACAATGACTCAAGGTCTGCATGTAATTTATTGCAATTTCTGGCTACGACGTCATTTGTTCTCACGTGCATTAAAGCAATGTTGACAATGGGATGTAGGTCAATGGAAGTCAGAATGAGTTCAATTATATGAACTATCTTGCCACCAGAGAGACAATAAGTGATAGCACCTGGTAGAGTCAAATATCTAACGACAGTGTCACCGACAATCAAAATCTCTGGATTGCTGCTGTTGGGACCTCAACCACATGCTTGAGACAAAGGGTTACACAAACTAGCACAAGAACAATAGATGTGCGCCAGCCATCAGCAGTCCAGTAAGTCACACGTGTGATACCGGCCTGAATTTCAAACTTATGTGTGTCATTGGTCGAGACCTGACCAGATCCCAGGTGATGTTGACCAGAATCTCCATGAGGTCACCGGCAGGTTAATTGTCATTGCGCTGCGCTACTCCCCGCAATCCCCGTGTGACGAGTTGCTGAGAGAAGCTACCGCTTTGCGCAGCAGTTACCGTAAGGGAGCGACAAAATCAAACATTTGAATTTCTTTCGACCTAGGCCACAGTTCTTAACTTGCTGGACGAGTAAAAGGTTGCTTGAAGTGTTTCTTTTTGGAACACTTTTGGATCCCTCGGAGAACGCCAAGCAACCTAGCCGTTCCCCTTTTACCTGCAGAAGTGAAGAACACCTTTT
>JAQLOL010000005.1:15209055-15221502 GCA_029783665.1 Naso thynnoides | reverse complement strand
TACTCCTCCTTCTGTGGGTCAGTGAACCCTCTGACCTCTGTCACCATGTCGACACACTCAGGAGGGATCTGATTGGCTGCTGCAGGTCGTGTGGTTATCCAGAGGCGAGCAGAGGGAAGCAGTTTACCCCTGATGAGGTTTGTCAGCAGCACATCCACTGAGGTGGACTCTGTAACATCAGTCAGGATCTCAGTGTTGTGGAAGTCCAGAGGAAGTCGACACTCATCCAGACCGTCAAAGATGAACACAACCTGGAACTCTTCAAACCTGCTGATTCCTGCTTCTTTGGTTTCAGTGAAGAAGTGATGAACAAGTTCCACCAAGCTGAACTTTTTCTCTTTCAGCACATTCAGCTCTCTGAAAGTGAATGGAAATGTGAACTGTATGTCCTGGTTGGCTTTGTCTTCAGCCCAGTCCAGAGTGAACTTCTGTGTTAAGACTGTTTTCCCAATGCCAGCCACTCCCTTTGTCAGCACTGTTCTGATTGGTTCATCTCTTCCAGGTGAGGCTGTGAAGATGTCTTCATGTCTGACTGTTGTTTCTGGTCTGTGTGGTTTCCTGGATGTTGTTTCGATCTGTCTGACCTCATGTTCATCATTGACCTCCGCAGTCCCTCCCTCTGTGATGTAGAGCTCTGTGTACATCTTATTCAGGAGGGTTGGACTTCCTGCTTTAGAAATCCCCTCAAACACACACTGGAACTTCTGCTTCAGGTTAGATTTGAGTTTACGTCGGCACGTTGCAACAACAGTTCCAAATGTATTGGAGTCAAACTAAACATGCTGCAATTTCTGATCACAGAGTTAAACTGCAGGACATTCAGAGAAAAACTAAACATCTACTATAAGAACTACCTGCCAACTACTAAACATAAACTTTTAAACTTTGGTAAGAGTTGAGCATTTATCGCTGTGGTGTTTTGTGTTGCATGATTAATTTGTGCCTAAAATTTACAACCAGATTTTAATGTGACTTTCAGTTGTTTTAGTCAGTAATGAAGACAAAAGGAGTCTAAAAATAAACTTCATCAGCAGCATGAGTTTATGATAAAAGATCTTCACGTCAAGGTGCTGGCAGTAAGCTGGTGCAGGTCGTCCACGTTCACAAGCTTCACGTTCCTGCCACAGAGGATGAGGAGGGCATGGTGCTGCTCTAGTGACTGAATACATTACGCGTCTTACTAGGATTTATTTTTATTTAATTTATTTATTGTGCCTTTTATCACTGCGTCTTTTCTATTGCTGTAACATATCAAATTTCCCTTTTGGGGGATTAATGAAGTGATATTCTAAGTTATTCTAATATAATGCAACGTATTACAATCAAAGCAAGGTAATGAAATGCAAATTTTCTAAGACAAAGTATAAAGAACACACCGCAAAATCCATAAAATCTGACTCAATAAGGTTTATTTTTCTATACAGTCAGAATAGTGTAGCAAAACTTAGTGAGCAAAAACACAAAATGAACAACGGCCATGAATCTGCTAAAGTATCAATTAAAAATCGATAGTGTTTCTGATAACCAGTATATTATGATATATAACTGTGTTGATATTCTCTTACACCACTGATGAAGAGGCTGACTGACAAACAAACAAAAAATCAGCTTTGTAAGCAGCTACACTGAACTCCGTTCACTGGTCATTCATTCTGTGAGTTTCGTGTTTGTGCAGTGAGGTGTGTAGTTCAGTGTTTGACCAGCAGAGGTCACACTGTCTCTGGATCAACCTCACAACAATGATTTCTGAATGAGCTCTGACACCGAACAGTCTGTCTTCCTTTTATATTGATCAGCATCAGACACCATGAAGCTCCTTCAGCTGCAGCTTGGACCTTCAGTCTGACACCTGGGATGTCGGCCTCTGCAGTGCGTCTGCGTTGGTGATCGGTTACGTCTCGCTCACGGTTATCGTCTCGCTCACGGTTATCGTTCTCACAGGCAGCGTCTGCTGCGTCTGCTGCGGACAGCGCTGCTTCTGCATGCCGTATCTCTCTACATAGAGTTTTCATTCGATAATTCCCGTTAATATTAAAATGTTTTATGTTGTTTTATGATACATTTGTTTCATATTTTTTGACAGAAATCTGTGAGCCTAAAAGAGTCAAATTTAAAAGAAAAGAAAGAAAACAGGAAATCCCTCTGCACGTGGCCTGTTTTGTCTTTACAAGGTAGTCTCAGGTTTGGGTAAAAACTGCTGCTGTCCACGTGATCTTCTTTGTTATTTCTTAGTGTCAAACAGCCTGGTTACCTACACTGGGTCTGTGGTTCGTGTGTAATTTATTCAAAAATAAAACCTAGCAGTAGTTCATATATGGTCTGTTGTTACACAACAAGATCTTTCAAGTTCTTTACCTTTAAATCTCTCAGTGAAGGGATTCTTTGCACATACGTGCCTGTGAGAGGCTTTATTTTGAAACATGCACAGGAAATGTTGAAACTTCAGTGAATGTTGCTGGTATGACGTCACTATGACTGAAAACAGGTTATTTCTCGGTCTACTTTAGCAGAGAGCCACGCACGTCTCATGGAAAAAACCAGCGAGCCTCTGTGTGCGAGACGTGTGCTGCGTGGCTGCTCTAATCTATTTAAATGGGCAGTGAAAAAATAAGCAGACATGCAGCCGACACAGATGCAGGATGTGTGTTCTGGGCGTGAGAGTCAGTTTCACCTCTGAGTGCAAAAAAAAAACAAAAAAACACATCCCATTTGTTTCAGCAAAAAGAAAAAATTTTACAATACAATTTTTTTTTAAATTTCCCTGTCTAGAATCTGATTGGCCGAGAGCTGTGTGGGACATCCCTCCTTCAACTTTACTATGGTTCACCTTTGACCTCCTCTGCATCAGTCTAATTCCTCTGCTGGTTCCACTCAGGGCACGCCAGGAATGCCTCAAAACACACACACACGCACCCACACATTTCATACATAAACACTTGTAAGAACCATCATTTGCATCATCAATCAATCAATCAATATTTATTTATATAGCCCTTTACCACAACTAAAAGATGATCAAAATACTTTTCATTAAAACAAAAAATCAAATTACATAAAAGCAAAAACACAACGTCACAGTGCTGCTGGGTATTAAAGCCATTCTAAATAAATCCGTCTTGAGCGTAGATTTAAAAAGCGCTGAGTTAGTGATGGTTACTCATGTCAGGGGGGAAGTTGTTCCAGAGTGAGATATGAGATAGATAGATAGATAGATAGATAGATAGATAGATAGATACTTTAATGATCCTTCACAGGAAATTGAGGTTGTTACAGCAGCTGTTTCAAACGTTCAAACACTCATACATTGTACAAACACTCATACATTGTACATACACTCATACATTGTATATACACTCATACATTGTATATACACTCATACATTGTACATACACTCATACATTGTATATATAATATATTAAATAAATATATTGGATATTGGAATTTTCTTCCTGGATAATATCAGTGTCGACATCAGCCCCAAACCTCCCCTATCGGTCAGACCCTACTTTATACAACGAACTTTGTGTGGATATAATGTTAGAATAACTGATCTAGCATTTTTTTTTTATACTGCACTGTCTGTATTGCAACATCTCTATCCAAAGAAAGTACATTCTTTTAAAGTATTAAACACAGAAAACTCACAATATAAAAAGTTGTGTCTGCTCATCAAGTATAATATCTGCCTAGAAGTTTATGTTTATTTTATTTAAAGGGAACAATGCACATTAATTAACATGAGCACCACAATCCATCCTGTAAATCTTCCAGAATTAGCCATATGGGCTAATTTTCATCTGCAGTTCCTGGCAGTTCAGTAGCATTAAAGAAAACACTAAAAGCATATAAAAAAAATACAGATAAATAAACAACACTACCACTACACTAGACCGTGACAGCTGTCTCTGACATGTTGATGGCATATTAAAACATAACACATATTAGCAAAGTCGCCAAAGAGTTTGTGTGCTGATAAATCTTTTGTTGAGCCAAACATGTGTTTGTCTTCCTTCAGGTGGGTGAGAGAGTTATTGAATGAAGAGAACAAAGGCCTGGACGTGCTGGTGGAGTATCTCTCTTTTGCACAGTATGCTGTCACGTAAGTCACTGCCAGCTCTTTCTCTCTATACCACCACATTCTACTTGCAGTAACTAACAAGCAACACAATGCTGCCATTCTGCACAGTCGCTGATGCGTCTCCACCACCACCACCGCCACTGCGGGTGCTGCCTGGTTTGTCAGAAACACTGAGTCACTTGGGGCTCATTGCTGACACATTGGCACTGTGTATTATACAAACCATAGGCTTCTATTCATAGATTGACGATGTGATTATTAGTCAGTCACAAGGTCCCCGTTCAGGGCCAAAGAGCCATGCAGTTAAATTTTTAATTCACTCCTCCACTTCACCATATGTCATTACGGTCTGTCCACATTATGAATGGTTAGCCGTAAAAGTGTGTTTACCCTCAGTACACTGCAGCCGCATTCGAAAGTCATGGAAACGACCAGACTAGAAACTCAAATAGATCAAAACAGGTATGCTGTATCTACCAGCTCTTTCCAGGGTTTCTGCCAAGTACAACAGAACATGAGACTTTTTGCTAACCTATTATGTCCACAACCAAAAACGTAGAATTTCACTGCAGTCAAGGACATTTTCATCTCTGCTAGCACTCATACTAATTGAAGTGTCTAACAAATATTTGATATACAAAATGGGATTTAGTGTTACATGCATGTATAGTTGGTGGCTTGCTAAGTGATGAGGCTTTAGCCAACACTGTGAACATGCTGGTTAGCTTAGCATGCTAGTTTGTTGTACTTGAATGATTCTTGGGATTTTTGGGTTGTATCTACATTGTTGAATGCACTTATTGTATGTTACATTGGATACAAGTTTCAGCTAAATCAATATAATGTAATGCATTGTTAGCTAGGCTATCTTAGCTAGGCCACTTATCTTGTTGGTAGCTATTTGTGGCTGGAAAGGACAAGTAGCACAAGTAGCATGGGTATAAGAGACTGATGTTATTCAAATGTTAGCTTCCCTTAGTGTCATATACTTTACTGTTGCTGTAATATTTCAAATAAAGTTAATTTTCTCCTGAACTTGTCAAAAGTTCTGCCCTCGACAAATCCTGTGAAAGAACATCTTGGGGATCCTTGAAAAAATATTTTTTTGTTTTTGGCTAGAGGCCTTAAAACTAGGTATGTGGTTAACACAAGCGTAATCGGCTTTCATGATTTTTTCTACAACTCAAAATACATTAGTAAATATAATTCAACTCAGGATTTTTGAAGCTTTTTTGTGTTTTAAAAAGGCTGTGGCTTAACTTGTGGCTAAATACGACTATGGAAGTTGTCAGATACATTTGAGGTTGTTGGAAATGTTAAACTTTATCATTCCAAGTACAGTAGCTAATCAACTTGCTTGTCTACCATCACAGGCTTTTTGTATTTATACTTGCAATCTAACAAACATTCAAACTCAAACAACCAATTTGTTGACACATCAAGTTACAGTGTTTGTACAGTTTAGTATAGGAATACGCTTAATAGTAGAGTTGAAAAATAATAATAATGGTATTAATTTTCAAGATGATCTTGTTAAACAGATAATCCGAAATTTACCAGAAAAATCCCATCCCAAGTTTTTGATAAGAGACACAGAGTGATGTTAACTTTCAGGTTGACCTATAAAAACACATCATCCCTGCTGCGCTCCATACTGCTGTCAACAGTATAACTACAGGTATGGCTTCAGATAGTAAATTTGTAGCAGGTAACTTCTGCTAAGAAGCTAGCAAGCTAACACTTAACATTAGGAAGCAACTTCGCTGTGGCCATTTGCTCCAGCTTGCATTTTATTTTGTCTGTTGTTGCTCTCTGTTTGAAGTTCAGTTTCAGCTGAGACCAAACGGTTGCAGGGAAAGTTGCAGCAGAGTGAACCGGTCCGTCTCGGCTTGAGCTTGAGCTGGATGACGGTGTTGCTTGCAGACACTCCGTTGTCGGCAGAGGCGAGTCAGAGTGTAAGGCACAAACAGCTAATCAGCTTGTACCAGCATCACTTGTCGCTAAGAAGCATGGCGTAGACCGGCGAATTAGGACAGAGTACAGAGAGCGTCACTGATTGACCAAATAAAACTGGAGCGATAGGATTTTTACTAATCCTGAATACAGAGGCATGATGGGAAAACACAGAGATCTGACAACACTCTCAGACCACATCACTTACTAACAGCTGTCTGTGGGTATTATGACATTTTTTCCTAACGGAACACAAAAAGTTATTGATGTTTACTCCAAAGTTACCTACTGCAGCTGCTTTCAGTGTTGGTTTATTATTTTGTGTGTTGTTTTCATGGTGCTACAGGTTTGATGGAGACTGTTTGGAGAACAACCCCGAGGCTGTGGTGGATAAGTCGAAACCCTGGAGCCGCTCTATAGAAGACCTACATGGAGGGAGCACCCTGCCGTCCCCCATCACAGGGAATGGAATCACACGTGCCGGGCGACATTCCACGTTACGGTACCATGCACACACAAATGAATAGTTTCAAAGATTCACCATGTGTGTCTATATGATTTGTAACTTTTACAGATAACAATGTTTTTTTTTTCTTACCCTTTGTTAGCGATAAGCTGGAGCAATGCAGTTTTTTGTGGTTATTTTGAGAAGTCACACATTTCATATGATGCCTCAGCAGCTCCTTTTAAGTGGTCATGAGGTCTGTAAGACTTTAAATGGCTTAAGACACATTTCTGCAGCAGGAGGCTAAAAACCATTTGTCCAGATAATTTGAATTGTCAAACTTGGGCTGGTTTTGCACAGGGTTGTTACACGCAGCAATTTTTCATGTGACAAATGGTGCAGCGGGAGAAAAAGGCCTCTTTTGTGGAGCAGGTTTTTTTTTTTCCTGTTTTGTTTTTATGAACATCAAACAGACCATTTTGACTCCAAATCCTGCACACAAAGGATTTCACAACAGTTAATTCATAAGCCCATGCTAATATATGCTCTGAGGCACAAATCCCATTCAGCTGTGCATTATTTCTCTAATCCTCCATGTCATTCCATTGATGTTTTAGTAAGGCACTCTTTTTCCTTGGTTTTGTTGCTAAGTACTTAAGATAATACATATGCAAAAAATCAGTGTTGCTTAAAAAAAAATTGTCACTTTCTGTCTCCTCCTTTACAACAATTTAGATTGTTATTCGTCACAGTTTTGAATATGGCTTGCCTATAAATCCACACAAATCCAGTGTAGAAAGTCATTCAAAAATTAAACCTTTCTTTGGAATGTTCTGACTTTGTCTACAAAATGATGAATTTCTTTGAGTGCGGTTGCAGCAGTTTCCTTCGGTATCCAACATTCATCTGACAGTTCCAGCTCTTTACATTGTTTTTTACATTTATTTCACATGTGACTCAACCAGCGGGCATTTCATTGGTACACTTCCAGTATCATTATAGGCCTATAAGAGATTTTGTAGTAGCCTGGGCCCAGACCAGAGGCTCCACCCACTCCATTGAGTGGACTTGGTTCTCTTGGTCTGGCATTGTGCCATAAAACTGTGATTTCTCTGGTTGAAAAAGTGATTATCTAATGAGAGCCGGGGGTGAGGAGCCACAGGTGGAACTAAGCTGCCTGTCAAGAAGTATCCAACCGACAAACCAACCAACTGACAAAGCCTTGCAACAGGACCAGAAACGCTTACTGTGGTTGTATGTGATGTCTTTAATATGAATTTTAAAAAATGCCGAAATTATACATGGAAAAGTCGCCACCACCTGCCTGTGTGTACCGATGCTTCTTGCAGCTACAGTAAGTACCGCTGTAGATCCAGCTGTTCCGTCTACTCACGGTGATAATGTGATATGGTTTGAAGCGAAAAATGTTTCTCTCTTTCCACAGCGCATGGTGGGTCAGAATCTCAGTTACAACACAATATAACAACATGTATGAGATTATTTATCAGCTTGTGGAGAGATTTTCGGATTTTAGGTGTTTCGTTTAACCAGACTTCTTTCCGCAAGTGTGACCCAACGGATGTGCACTGCGTGTGTAAAGATTGCAACTGGCTGAGTAGGGGATGAGGGAGCAGCCCAGCATTCCCCGACCCTTCCACTTTCTGTGTGTTACCATTTCAAAGTCCCCACTGCTCCAGGAAACAACAATAATCTCCGAGCTAGTAGGCTACACGCTGGAAATGACGAGTTTTGATGACGATAATTCAGACATTTTTGCGGGAGGGCTCTTTTCTGCACATCTAAGTCTTTCACTAAAACGAGTTTCCCACTGAAACTGTTTTGCAGAGTCACACAGTCACAGTATCTGGGGTTTTGCGCCACCCACGACGATTGTGATTGCTTTAGAGAAAAACAAACCAGGCGGAGCCTATTTTCCTCTATACCAGAATGTGTATGTGTAGAGTCAGACCTTTCCCCAGCGCTGAGTGCTGTGGAGAGAGGTCTGTCTACACGAGACTGTCTTTCCACTCAGGCGAACTGACCCCTGGCAACGTAATGACTGCTGGCGCTGATTAAATTTGAAAACGCAATGACCAATGAGGAAGGGTCAGAGAAAATCTAATCCCGTCCTCTGAGAATCGCTCAAAGTGGAGGCAATGCCAGACCAAGAGAGGCATGTCTACTCAGTGGAGTGGGTGGAGTCTCTGGTCTGGGCCCAGGCTACCTTTATACCCCAAATCACATCACTTTACCTCCAAGTGTGTGTCATTCTTCATGAGCATGTGCTGTGTGTGTAACACGTCGGAGTGTATGCAGTGAGGCTAATGTCTCCTCTGTTTTGTCCTGGTGTTCCTTCATAGTCATCTGATCTTCTGTCTGCCAGTCTTCAGCAGCAGGCAGGTTCACTGTGCCGGCTCACATTGAGCTCTCTGCAACCTTTACCCTGCATCCTTGCTTCCCTGCCCAGTCTCTCTCTCTCTCACACACACACACACACACACAATCACAATCCCCCCGCCTCATTGTACGCTACACCTCCCTACTAGCGCTGCCGAGTTTATTTGTCCCGCTGTCTGTGTCGGGGATGTGAATTATTTGTACTGCCAGCCTCCCCTCCTGCGCTTCAGACTGAATTCTCCTTTTCCTCGGAGCAAATGGGTTTTTCTGCACTCATTGTTCTTGCCTCTGTGCCTGTGTGCTGCTTGTGTGGCTCCCTAAATGCCATTCTGTGCAGAAGCTAGCCTAGTTTCTACAAAAGCCCTGTAAATGCTAAGGCTTTTACTGGGCTACAACCACTGAGGGCACATTAGGTAGCCTCTTAAAGTTCTCTGTATTTTGGATGCATTTTCTGTGAGATTTCACACTAATTATGAAGCATTTGCTCGGATCTCCTTCTGGTTTTGTAATTCTTAAATGCCCATTATACAGAATCTTTGTCCCTTGTTCTTTTTATCTTGCTATAGATTAGCTTTGAATCAGAATGATGTAAGCCTAATGTGAGCTAATCACCAACAACTGGATGTAAAATTAAGACTTGTGTGTTTTCTACAAACTGCCATCTTGAAGGACACCGAGCACACTGAGCTGTCCAAAGTGCTCTCAAGTAAGACGGTATGTGTGAGATCCAAATAGAGTTAGCTAGAAATATGTGTGTTAGACCTGTGTTTTATAGCCTGTAGTTATAGATACAGTGGTTGATGTTGTTCTGTGTTATTTAGAACGTGTTTTGTGTCTGAGTCCTGGATGGCTCAGAACTTTGAAAGCCCCTCTCACCTCTCTTCTTCTTCTTCTTCTTCTTCTTCTTCTTCTTCTTCTTCTTCTTCTTTCAGTTTTGGACATTTTTTTAGTCTTGCAGCCATATTTTATTTAGTACCCAATAGCTACTCAATAGCTCTAGCAATAAATCGATTTTAAATCAAGATTAGAATTACTTTCTTTGGACGCTGTTTAAAAAAGAAAACCATGAAAGTTGATTTTTCCTTTAACTTGGGAAAATATGATAGCCTACAGCTTTACCTCAGCTCTGGGCTCTTATTTTTTTTTCTTAAAGTACTTAGTTAGCACTTAGTTAATTGTAAATTTGGGGATTCATTTTGTTGTAGCAACTTTCATTTCAAAAGGTTTATTTTGGTCAAAGCTAGGTTTGCACTTTGTTCCCAACAAGAAAATTCATGTTTTTTTTTAATATAAAAACAACACATTTGAAATAATTGCATTGTCTTTAGTAGTTCTAAAAGAAATAATTAAAAATTAAAAATTAAATGTGGTATGATAAAAAATGATTTGTTTTTTTTTAGGCCATATCGCCCAGGCCTGGTACCCAAACAGACGAACAAAATCAGATCAGTGTGTTACTTTGAATTCAAATTCAAGAAGATTTCTGTTTGTCTCTGACTTGACAACTTCACTCACACTTACATTTATTTGAATTTTTATTTAATTTTTTCTTGCCTTGACAGGGGAGCAGACAGGAAGTGATGGGAGATAAAATGGGAATTATCAGTGACAAAGACTCTAACTGGGAACGTTTCAGTTCATATCTGTCGTACCACTGCAGCTCTGCGTGTTTTGGTATAACTCAAAAGTCTCTATTTCATCTCCAGCTGCACCACTGCTTTGAACAACAAAAAGCAGCCTCCATATTTCTCTGTTTTTGACTTTCTGCTGCAGATGTAGATTTCACTGGTTTCAATCCTGCTTGAATTTGGGAACTTTTGTCCCAGTATTACAGTGCTCAGATCCACACTTGACTGTTCTGGCGATGCATCTTTCCCATTAGCCACGTGATAACTTTAGACCGTATATCTTTTTTGTTGTTCTGTATTGAACTAAAACCATTCTCTACTTATTTCCCCTGATCTATCAGTTGCTCCTTTCTGTAAAGCCCCTTTGGATCCACTGCGTTATATTTGGTGTTATATAAAACTTGGTTAAGTAACTTCAGACAAGTCAAAGCAGGTCAAGGTATTACATTTTGCTGGTATTATGCAATAATTTATCAGGAGTGTATCTCAGTTTGAGATTAAGAAATATTGTTACTCATTTCCACACATTGTACCACGCCTCATTCAGGGTGTCGATTTATCAGGAGAGGAAAAGTCCCATGAGACTATTTTGCTGCTGTGTAAAGCTCCTCTGCAGTTCTGTCAGCAAATGTCTGATGAATCTTCACCAGTTTGTTTTACACCTTTTCAGCAGCATCAAATATAGATTACACGGAAATACTAAACTCACAAATAACTCACATAGTCATGGCAAACATTCCTTGTCCACCTTGTTTCAGTGCTGCCTATTTAAAGACTCTTCCTTAACTATTACTCTCCCAAAACTATGCAGCTTTTTTTCCAAAAAGAAGCACACCATGTTGTGACTCACAGAGGAGTCACGCCTTCAGACACGAGAGCTGACACGAATTGGCGTGTTTATCGGTAGCCCAGGGACACATTTTTTTCTCCAGAACTCGGGCTGGTAATTGAACCTCGTGACAAAAGTCTGGAAATAAACTCTGTTCTGAGTGGCTCTGCATATTATTCCGTAATACTGCTGCTCCAGCATTTCTCCTTTAATTGTAAAAGCTGCACCGCAGAGAGTTTGTTTTCATCCACGATAAATCTCCACAATCACTATGCTGCATGCAAATGACTGGCCTCCATTGTGTTAGCTGTAAGTGATATCTTTGTGAAGGACATCAAGTTGAAACAATTGAAAGAGGGCCTCCTTTGGCCCCTGGCGAGACTGTAGATTACACAGTCTTTGTGTGTGTTAATGTCAAGCATGCAGTGGCACTTTAATAGCCTCCCTGTGTGAAGGAGGTGGTGTGTGATGGAGGCTCTTTCACAAAAAGCATCTGTTTTCTTATTTATCCACTGCTCTCGTGTTTGTGTTCCAGTGCTTTTAAGCTTAAGTAAAACACTTTCCTGCAGCCACTGAACTGTTTTTGTCATTTCTATTGCTTGTTTTAGTTGCAACACACTACCGAGCCGGAGAACTCTGAAAAACTCCCGACTGCTCTGCAAGAAGGACGACGTTCACGTCTGCATCATGTGCCTGCGCGCTATCATGAACTACCAGGTCAGCCCTCTGCCGTCCCCTGAGGACCTGCACACAGTCTGCATGTCCCTCTGGACCGAAGCACACTTATCTAACTGAAGCCAAATTCAATTTATTTCCCTGCCTGCTCTTCCTGTTTCATTTGTTATGCAGAGGAATGCAGCCCTTACTGATTCCATGGCTCCTCTTCTCTGTTAATTAGCTTATTTGTCTCTGTCTAACTGCCTCTTGTTTGTTTCTCATCCTCCAGTATGGCTTCAACATGGTAATGTCACACCCACACGCTGTGAATGAAATTGCACTAAGTCTCAACAATAAGAACCCAAGGTAAGTTACCACAAAAAGTTTGAAAAAACACTTAAAGGAGAAGTTTGTTTTTGAACATTACGCCTTATAATAAGAATTTTTCTGACCATATATT
>JAQLOL010000005.1:15194243-15208955 GCA_029783665.1 Naso thynnoides | reverse complement strand
TGAACATTACGCCTTATAATAAGGATTTTTCTGACCATATATTATGTTCTACATCACTGTAATGCTCAGTGGTGGAGCTCATTGCTAATGTAGCTGCTAGTTTCCACAATGGATTCAAAGGGGCATTTCCAGATTCTTTGAAAAAAAAAACACACAATGAACACTCATTTACAAAGACAACAAAATCACCAAGTGCGGAGTATTGTCCGCCGATGTTCTGATACTAAAATCATCATGTAGTATGCTTTGCATCAAATTTTACTTATGGAACTATTTTCAGCCAGCCGCCTCACAGCCGTCTGTAAATTTCCGTGTGATTTTTCGTAACAGGAAGTTGAAGGCTTCTGTGGAAGAATGAACTCTTCCATATGCATTTTTCTAAAAGTGTGAAGTTAGGCTTATGTTATTTTTGCACAACGTCGCTAGTGATCAACAGAAAACTACAAACTTTCCAAAACAATCCATCTTACACTTTCCGTAGCGGAGGGATATCTAAACCACCAGGTGATGTCTGTACAACCCAGTGGACTTTTAATGGATGTTTTCTGTTGATCACTAGAGGTGTTGTGCAAATATAACGCTAGCCTAACTTTACACTTTTAGCTAAATGGATATGCAAGAGTTTGCTTTTTTACGGTAGCCTTCAACCTCCTGTCATTAAAAAATCATGCAAAGTTTACAAAGGGCTGTGAGGTGGCCAGCTGAAAATAGTTCCATAAGTAAACTTTGATGCAAAGCATACTATGCAAGGTTTTTGTATCAGAACATCGGCGGACACAACTGACAACTCTGTGAGTTTGTCGTCTTCAAAACCAAGCGTTTATTGTGTTTTTTGAGGGATTCTGGAAATGCCCCCTTGAATCTATTGTGGAAGCTAGCAGTGACATCATCAATGAGTTCCTGCTCTCAGCACTGCACCATTCGTCACAAAAATGACACAGAACATTGTATATGATCGAAAAGACTCCTTATTATAAGGGTTAATGTGCCAAAAAAACAACTTCTCCTCTAAAAATGTAGATAATAAGAACTCTCTTTTTTCTGCTTCGTTATTTGTTTGCTCTTGATATGAATTTCTGAATATTTCTTCGCTAATGAAGAAAGATATCAATGAATTTGTTACATTTGGAGCTTTAAAAAAACGAAACATATATTCTACCAACCAAGACTCGACTCCACAGTGGAACATTCAGAGTCCACCATCAGCCTCAGAGCACCTGCACAGTCCGATCCAGAGTTTTAGTGTCTTTGTAGCTCAGGGGCACATTCATCTCGACAGACGGGTCAGGGCACCGCTGGCATGCTCCACTACACTGGCAGCTGCCCGATGAGACAACCAGCAGAAGGACTCACTTCTCTGAATGTGTGTGTATGTGTGTTTTAACTTCATGCCCCGAGGCTTAAAGAATTCCTTTAAAGTGGATGTGAAACCACTTCGCATCACCTGTCACATACAGTCCCATCCAGGCAGAGAAATCCAGCATGAATAAACTGGAGAGTGGACACACAGGAAGTTGCTGTGTCCTCCAATACACACACACACACACACACACACACACACACACACTTATGGATTGTGCCTAAAGTACTCTTTTTTTTGGCCTGCCTTTTAATCCATTGCATAAGATGAAAATCTGAAACTCTTTTATTATTTTTTCCCCACTTTTTGTAACATTTAAAACTTTTCTTCAGTGAGTTTCAAAGCCAAACCTCATATTCGTGATATTTCAGGCCAGTAACAACTTAAAAACACATCAGTTGTATTACAAAATGTAATGGAGCACGGAGACGTTTCAGCATTGGCAGGATGTTGCACTGTGTTTGCTCTGTGTTTAAGTACAGGTTTGCTGCAGTGCCGGCTCTTGTCGTTGACCAACCATTCCTGCCTTTATTTTCCCCTTGTTTCGCAGAACCAAAGCTCTGGTCTTGGAGCTCCTGGCGGCAGTTTGTCTCGTGAGAGGAGGCCATGAAATTATTCTCTCTGCGTTCGACAACTTTAAGGAGGTACGAGCTGTGCAGCGAGGGGGAGAGGAGGGGTCTGAGGAGACGAATATGTCATTACATATCGACTGTGCAGTTTCAAACAGTGACTCAGCCCTGGAGGAATGCTCTCGGGGCAGACGTGACACCAGCAGATTCCTCAGTCTTACAGAGGGGATAGCATCTAGGAGCTCTTTTGTCCACAGATTAAAGGCAGCGGTTTAACTGCATAACACAGAGGGACTGACTTGGCATACAGAGAAAACAGTTACGTGTGTGTCAATGGGATTTTACAGACGCATCAAAGCTCAGAATAGCAGGGAGAAAATTCTAGCAGACAGCCTTTCCTGACCTTGGCTTGTCTGGACGAGGTATTCTGGCTGCTGGAGACGAGAGTTGGAGGTTTATGATGGAGTGGGTGCTAACAGCAGCCCCATTTTGTAGCATACGGGCTGAAAAAATGGGCCGACTGCAGTTAATGCAATATTTACACCCCTGAATGAAATATTGAGTGTTGCTCTCAGTAGCATTAGTGGGAGAATAAGGCTCAGGGCAAACGTGGCTCATCTAATGAGACGAAACTTTGGGTCATGATAGTGTTGGCCTGAATGAAAGCATTTGAGGACACATCTCTGTGTCGTTTTTGCAAAGTTTGGCTGTTTGTTTTGCCCTTTTAGTTAAAAAGCAACACTTCCAAAATGAAGTGTCATTACGTCTAGTTTGCGAAGTGACTCTGAGATGCCATGCTTGATGGAGGGGCTGCAGGCTCAGACTCTAGAACATTATTCTGAGGTTTTAGGATACACACACCCCTCCTCCCTTCCTTCTCAATTCTTCATCATGCTCCATCTCACTCATTGCCCTCCAGATGAACTGTCTGAGCTGCAGAGCATCTCTCTCTCGCTGTTCTTTCGGAGCTCAGCAGGCTCTAATGGCTGGACGGAAGACAACAATAGATGCGGTACAAGTTGTACCACAAGCCATATTGAACACAGACGCATTGTTTACATAATCAGGCAGCTTCACATGAAATCACAGAAACATTCAGCTGCAGTTGAAGAATAACTGGTTGGACAAATTATTATTCTGAAACCAGCTCTGTTTCTCTGAGGTTGTGGTGAGCTGTGATGTGTTTAGCCACTAATGTCACTGACCTCTCGTCTTTATGTAATGTTGCCAGTAGAGAGCACTCATCTGTGCATTGGCAGCACAGAGATTAAAGCTAAAATTCAGGGAATTTCTTGCTTGAGGCAGAACATGAGTCCTGGATTTAAACATAAATCACTCCAATAAACACAATGAGTGATGTGAGCTGTGTTTTGCAGGTGTGTATGGAGACGCAGCGCTTTGAGAAGCTAATGGAGTATTTCAAGAATGAGGACAACAACATTGACTTCATGGTATGTTTACACACACACAAACACACACGCTCCTAATGGCTTATTGATCGCTCTGCAATCCCAGGAAAATCCTACATCACCAGGCAAAGCCCAGATTTCTTGTGAAGCTTTTGGAGCCAATGAGTGAGTGAGTGAATGCTGTTTGTTCTTTATCGCCATCAAAGGTTTCAAGGCAGCGATTAGGACTCACTGTGATCTCTGGAGGGAAGCAGATACAGAAATGATGAAATACAAACATAAATCATAGTTTGCAGCTGGTAAATGGAGTGTATTTATATTGCACACACATACACTCATGTACGTTGCACCCACTTGTTTATCAGAAACATTCTCACACACACACATACGGATGGAAAAGCCATGAGGAGCAGTTTGGGGTTTGATATCTTGCCCAAAAACACTTCAAGATGAGTCAAGGATCGAACTGTCGACCTTATGACAAGTGGGCTGCAGGGCTTCAAATTGAAATTGAAATTAATTTGTTTGGACAGTGTAAAAAAATGAAAATTGTGAAAATCGATTTCCCTTTAACTAGGGTAAATACGGTAGCCCACGGCTCTCTCTCAACTCTAGGCTCTTATTTTTTATTAGTGAAGTTTGGTGAAAGATGGACTGGCGCTTCATGAATCCCAAGCTGAAGGATTCATCTTTGATCAAACCTTATTTATTTATTTATTTATGATCTTATTTATTTATTTAAAAAAAGTTTAGTTTGGTTAAAGCAGGTTTGCACTTTATCCCCAATAGGGATATTCATGTTTGTTATACAATAAACATGAATTTTATAAATTAAATTCAAAAATAATTAAATGAAATCAAGATATTTCAAATAATTATTTTGTATTTTGGAGTTTACAAAAATCCAACTTTATTTTATTTTAAAGCCACATTGCCCAGCCCTAGCAGGCTGTTTGCTCTGCCTCCTGAGGTCGTCACAAATAAAGATAATTTGAACACTGCGGCAAACGTGTCCTCATATGTTTGTCCGCACTCAAAAATAACTCAACGAAGAGACCAGTCTTGCCTCAGTTTGATGATACACTCTCACAGGGCTGTGAGTCTCAGTGCGAGCCCTCTAATTTTTCTCATCACAGCACAAACTACATACGTGTGGTGGCGTTCATAGAGGAGGAGTCGCCCTCAGCCAGGAACCAATGCCACGTCTCATTCCAGGCCAAGTAGTGCTAATTAGCCTGGCAGATGAGAATAAAAGACACTGTGAAGAAAGTGCCAGCTCAGACAGGATTTCATCCAGCCTGTGTGTCCATCTACGCGTCCTTAATCGATGTGAAGCCAAAACTGTTTGTGTGTGTGAGTGAAAACCAACAGATGCTGTGTTTGAATTTGCCTTCAATAGGATTTCTGTGACAAGTCCGCCCACAGTCCCCTCGGCAGGCTTTCATCCGACTGAAGCAAACAGACTTCGTCAAAGCTGCCACAACTGAGCTTCTTATCAGAAGTTCATTAAGCCAGTGTTGGGATGAGGAGTGTGTGTGCGTGTGTGTAAATAATGAGGACTTATTTACACAGTTTCAGTGGAAGCCATAGTAAAGGGAAATAGATACTGTAATAAGCATAAAAACCATTTCATAGAAACACCAGGTTGTTGTAATAAATAAATTTATTAACACATTTTTATCTTTATCTTGATCTCATGGCCACAGCCGTTCAGAGGATGAGAGGAACCGCTAATGTTAAAATGTTTCCTTGTTTTCAAACGTAAACATACAACACATCTGTATAGTCTGGCTTTCAGGGGCTGTCATATAATTCTACAGTTTTAGTATCATCAAAACTATCACACTCTGTTTTGCTTTATTAATCAATTTACTGTTGATCACTTTGATTTTTTCTATTCTAAGTTGTTTATTTTATTTGTTTATTTGACAGGGACAGTGCACAGTTCTTTAGCAGTACCTGAGTTAGCTGTAGGCTAATTTTCATCTGTAATCCAGGGGCAGTAAACAGAGAAAACATCTCTGCCAAAAAACTCTAACACTGGAATATAATACCACTTACAGGAAGGAAGCACAACAACAACAACAGCACAATTTCACAGCCTTGAAACACCACCACCACAACAACAACAACAACAATAAAACCACAACATAAAGACACCACTACAGCAACAACAGTGAAAATCACAACATTAAAACGCAACAGCGACACCAGTATAAAACAGTTTCACAGCATTAAATCACCACGATAACAACAACAATACCAACAGTAAAATCTCAACAACAACAGGACAACAACAATAAGACTTCACAAAAAAAGAAACTGTCTGAGTTAATGGGTGATGATGGGCACGAGAATTGGACGTTGGTACATTTTGTTGCTTTATTTTTATTTTATTGTTTGTATTATCTTTATATCATTCGACTATCTTAACTACCTGTTCTCTAATCTTTTTATTGTTTGGGTTTTTTTTTTAAATCCAATTATCTTCAGTGCATTAGCGTCTAAATCCATCTTGGTATCCTACATTTTATCAATCACTTATGAAGTACTTTGATTTTCATTTTGTTTGTTTGAAAGGTGCTCTATAAAACATGTTTGATTGGTTATGTGTTCAAATTACAACAACTACAGCATCAGCTCATTCACTCTGTGTGTGTGTGTGTGTGTGTGTTTCTTATGTTTCGTTCCTCAGGTGGCCTGTATGCAGTTCATCAACATAGTCGTGCACTCGGTGGAGGACATGAACTTCAGAGTTCATCTCCAGTTCGACTTCACCAAGTTGTATCTGGACGACTACTTAGACGTGAGTTGAGATTTAACAGAGCAGGACAAATGAACAGACTGCGATGTCAATAATATTCCACTCAGTCCAGACGAGAGCACGTCTGAGACAGAAAAGCCATTCATAATGACTTTTTGTTACCTCAGAGAAGTACTGTAAATCATGTCTGGCTGTGGAGGTGAGATCAGTGCTGGCTGCAAGGGATGAGATGTCGGCGTCGTGTACTGAAAATGTAATCATCTCCCTAAACACTGTGAACAATGGCTGGTTACTGCCAGGTGACTGATAATCGTCTTTTTGTGTGTGCATGTTTTCCAGAAACTAAAGCACACAGAAAGCGATAAGCTGCAGGTGCAGATCCAGGCCTACCTGGATAATGTGTTCGACGTGGGAGCCCTTCTGGAAGACGCGGAGACCAAAAACGCTGCCCTGGAACGCGTGGAGGAGCTGGAGGAGAACATGTCACACGTGAGCGCCCTCGATTTGATCCCCCACTTTAATGCCTCAAAACTGACTCCTCAGTCCGACGTCTCCTCCATCGCTGCGTGTTAACAGCAGCGTGTCAGGATGTTGATGGCGCAGAGAACTGATGGGGTGAATGGTCGTCTGTCACACACGCTTGTTATCACGCAGCTCCCTCCCAGCAGGATTTACTGTGATCTAATGCTGTACTGTCAACCATTTTCAAATTTTTTTAATTTCATATTTAAATAAACAATTTCTGCAAACTTGCAATTAAAGTATTTGGTTGTGGAAGTTTCAGGTTGACAAGCTTTTTTTTTTTTACGTTGTTTACCTGTAGAGTTCTATCTATTGTCTGAAGTTTTATGAAATTTACTTTTACATACATATCTTTTAGGGCCTAAATCTAATAGTAAAAAATGTTCTGTAAAAAATATGTAATGTTGCGTACATGTAAATAGATAATGCATCATTTGCATATACAGACATACACTTAAAAGGTTCATTTTGATATTAATTTGTTAAAACAATTCTCTTTCATATGTAGTGCCTTGCCTTTTACAGAAGAATATGTACCGATATTAGAACTGTCCATCAGTGTTTCACAAGATCTCCTTTTTTTGACATCTTAAATCGAATGTTGTCGTAGCAATGACTTCATGTCGACATGTGACCCGTTTCCTCTCGACTATTGTTCTTATAGATGACGGAGAAGCTGCAGGACATGGAGAACGAGGCCATGTCCAAGATCGTGGAGCTGGAGAAGCAGCTGATGCAAAGGAACAAGGAGCTGGAATCCATCAGGGTTAGACTCTCACTCTGAACCTTCACATTCATCTTTCAAGCTGTCATTATTTGACATCACCCACTAAATATCAGAAGAAAGACAGAACTTTTTCCACATACGGAGGAATATGCTTTTTCAATGAGGCCCTTTTTCGCAACAGTAAAAAATGTCTCTTTTCCTGATTTGAAATGGTTGCTTTATTTCCATGCAGGAAGTCTACAAAGACACCAGCGCGCAGGTACACTCGCTGCGGCAGATAGTGAAGGAGAAGGACGAGGCCATCCAGCGACAGAGTAACCTGGAGAAAAAGATCCATGAACTGGAGAAACAAGGAACCATCAAGATCCACAAGAAGGGAGACGGAGACATCTCCATCCTGCCGTCGTCACCCTCCGGAGTGGAGGGCGCGTCGGGTGCCGTGATCGGAGGAAACGGTGCAGCTGTCGGTCAGAACCACGTGGGAGTTGTAGCGGGCACGCCCACTCCTCCACCACCGCCTCCTCCACCACCTCCACCGCCGGTGAACGGCACATGTAGGTTTTAGATGAATACAGTCTGGTAGTCGATGCTCAGTTGATGCACCTCCCTTTTTGTTTTCGTTTACCATCTCTCCTCTGTGCCAGTGTCAAACGGACCATCATCGGCCATTCCGGCAGCAGTCGCTCCACCGCCTCCGCCACCTCCACCTCCCCCTCCCCCTCCGCCACCTCCCCCAGGGCCAGCCATGGAGATCTCAGCACCTCTGCCTCCCCCACCTCCTCCTGTAGCGCCCCCACTGCCCGGCTGTGGAACACCCACTGTCATCATGAACTCTGGGTTAGCAGGTAAGGTCATCTAATTGGAAAAAATTTAGAAATACACTCTTTTAGGCATATTTGTGTATATATAAGATCACATGTGTTTATACACTGTATAGTAATATTCAGGAATTTATTTGAGACAAAACGGAGCTGTGAGCTGAACCTCTCTGCTGCTGTGTAAGAAATGATGGTGGTATTTTTATACACATATAAGGACATTACAGTATTAACAGACATTCCTGATTATTTATGGATGTTGTTGCTGTATGTGTAACATATAGTGATGCCAGCTGTTAGTTCCATCTGTCAGTAAACTGAGAATCTTTACCATGTGTTTGATATGTGCATGTGTAAGCTTTCTAACTAACACTTACCTTTTTCTTAATGATTTCTCTCTGCATTGTTTCTTTTTCTGCAACCAGAGGGACCCATCAAACTTTTCTGTAGGTTCTGTTTGTCATGTTTGGATTTTTTTTCCCCCACTGCTCCCTTCTGTTGTCACACGTTTTGAAAATGGTATTTTTTTTAAAATTCTGACTCCCGGGAGAAAACATTAAATTCTTCCCATTTGCTTAATTTAGGAGTTTCTTTTTAATTATTTTCACTTTTTTTAAACAAATCAATGAGGTTACCTTTGTTTGTCATTCTGCTGTTTTTCCCCTAATTTATTGATTGTAAACATAAGAAAATACCACATTTCAAAATTATGCATGGTTTACCTTTATATGGAAGTCCTGAAAGGCAAGTGAAAAAAAAAAGGTGATTCACTTTTGAAGTCTGAACTAAATTCTTTTTTCTTGTGTTTATGACTTAGAAGCAGGTTAAAAAACTCCTTTATTGATTTGTAATCTGTGAAACATGGCAGCATAATTTTTCTATTTTTTTTTTTTAAAGGTGGTTTTCTCCCTTTGAAAATGGTGTAAGAATAAAAAAAATATTCTGAAAATCCTTTTTTTTCCCCAGCTGTTTTACAGATTAAAAAAAAAAAAAACTTAGTAAAAGATCCTTTAAACTTCACAGATAAAAACGAAATTAAGGAACTTAAAAAGAAGTTCTGTCAAAACACAGGAGAAAAAAAATTTAGACCAGAAAATAAATCACTAGATTTTTTTTTTAACATGCCTTCAGGGCCTCTGTATCGTCTCACCTTGTGGTAGTTTTATTATTATGTGTGTTTGTGCTTGTATAAAGTATTGCCACAACCTCAAAGAGTCGGTTGCATGCTGGGACACAATGACCTGCTGCAGCACGCTGAAGACAGAAAGTGATATGCAGAGCTGGAATGCTGTTACCCTCTCCTGTGACAGCCTTATCTTTCTGTGGCCGCCTCAGTGAATCGACACAGGTGGCCAAAAATAACCGTAATCTGTCCACTAAATAGTCACTGGGTCAGGCAGGAAATCCTCACCATAGATATATCTTCAGGCTTCTTCTCCTGCCAGAGGCCAAGACTCACCATGCGTCCTTTTTGTGAAGTTAAAGGAAGGAAGTGTTCTGTCAAAATAAATCAAAATTGTCGTCAACTTGAAGCGGGATTGTATGTTTTTAGAGTCAGACCATGTTTGTCACCAGTCTCAGATACCTGTCTACCCTTTTACCTGCACGTGTGTGAATGTACGTGTGTGCGTGTGTGGACTCTGACAGCAGATAAGCACACTTTGCTTACATTTCTGTGTCCTGTCTAGCTGTTAAGATCAAGAAACCCATCAAGACGAAATTCCGCATGCCCGTCTTCAACTGGGTTGCTCTGAAACCAAACCAGATTAATGGGACTGTCTTCAATGAGATTGATGATGAGAGGATACTCGAGGTAGGAATCTTCTATTAGTTAGCATGTCCATTTCAAGCCTCATTTCCACGGTAACAGACCAGTAACTAAATCTTTCTTTGCTGCCTTTAAGGACCTGAACGTGGACGAGTTTGAGGAGATGTTTAAGACGAAGGCGCAGGGCCCGGCGATCGACCTCAGCATGAGCAAACAGAAGGTCATTCAGAAGGGACCCAACAAGGTGACGCTGCTGGACTCCAACAGAGCAAAGAACCTGGCCATCACTCTGAGGAAAGTGGGCAAGACTCCCGAGGAGATCTGCAAGGCCATTCAGATGTAAGCCCCTTCAAAATAAAAGACCCTCCAGTGCCATGAGCTTTCTGTGCATGTCATACTCTTTCCTAAATAAGCTAAAAAAATGTGACTGAAGTGAAGTATGGTATCACAGGTACAAGTGTTACATTTTAACATCCTTTTTTTTTCTTTCCTAAGCAGGAAAGCTTATGTTCTCAGTCTGTCTTTTACTTTGCTTTCCAGCGTGTAATATATTTGTATCTCTTCCCTCCTCTTTCAGCTTTGACCTACGAACTCTGCCGGTGGACTTTGTGGAGTGTCTGATGCGCTTTCAGCCCACAGAAAATGAGATCAAAATCCTGCGGCAGTTCGAGAAGGAGCGCAAGCCGCTGGAGAGTCTGACGGACGAGGACCGCTTCATGATGCAGTTCAGTAAAATCGAGCGGCTCATGCAGAAGATGACCATCATGGCGTTCATCGGCAACTTCTGCGAGAGTGTACAGATGCTCACGCCGGTGAGAGCTTGGATCTCTTTTTGTTGATGAATGGTGCCGCCTGTATGCGACCTTAAAAAGTGACATCTTATTTTGTCGTCCTCTTTGTTTTCCCACAGCAACTTCATGCCGTCATCGCAGCATCCGTGTCCATCAAGTCATCACAGAAGCTAAAGAAAATCCTAGAGGTAAGTGAATCATTTGTGTACATACTGAACATGGCGTTAGATGAAAGCAGTTTCTTTTTTCATGTTCTTGTTCCTTGTCATTCATCAGATCATCTTGGCGCTTGGAAACTACATGAACAGCAGCAAAAGAGGAGCCGTGTACGGGTTCAAGCTGCAGAGTTTAGACTTGGTGAGTCGCGTCAGTCTGCCTTTAATGCCAACCACTTTTTCTTTATGAATGTTCTCTGGAGTTTTATTATTTCTCCTTTCTTTACAGTTACTTGATACCAAGTCAACGGACCGTAAGTTAACACTGTTGCACTACATTGCCAACGTGGTGAAGGAGAAATACACGCAGGTTTCTCTCTTCTACAACGAGCTACACTACGTGGAGAAAGCTGCAGCAGGTGAGTCTTACGGTGACTGTGTTTGATTTAAGTTAAGTGCTGTGCAACATATTTATGTTTGCATGTGTAACTCATTTATTTGTTTATTATAAGGATTCTCATTAGCTGATGCATAGGCAACAAGCTGGTCTTCCTGGGGTCCAAGACAACATAACATCACATTAAAACAAAAGCAAACAGTACTCAAAATTAAAAATAATAAAGTAATGACAGATAAAATAAATGAAACGATACCGAAATGCAAATACATTAACAATTGTAATCAAATAATAATTAATCCACCAATTAATCAGCCAATTTATATAAAAACAATCAATTCTTAATCTTTACTGTTTTACTCCAAAATCAGCGTAAAATAACTAATTGAAAAATAATTGTCGAACAAATCAAATACCTAACAATCAACCAACCGACCACAGCAGCTTAAAAAGGACAAGAAACATCTTCAGTCACTAAACTAGACAAAAAAAAAAAAAGATAACAAGCTGCCACCATGAGCGAAAAGACACACACACACACACACACACACACACACACACACACACACACACAACAAAAATGTCAAAGTAATTCATGTACACATAGATAAGATCTTAGTTTCTGTTTACATGTTTTTCCTTTGGTTGAACTTTTATTACCTGGGAGACTATTCCAGAACACAATAGGCCTGTAATGGGCAGTTCTTTTTTTCAGGTAATTGGATTTTGGACAGGGCACAGTCTTCTGCCCCCTGCTGGCTCCTCTAGTGGAATGCAGATGAGTGTCAGAACACCAAATTCTCTTGTTAAATAAAAATTTTGGAGTCTGAGTTTGAATCACTTTGTGTAAAGATTTAAGTAAGTTGACAGAAAGTCTTTTCTCCACAGTTTGCTATGTAAGATGATTATGCATGTCTGCAGTATCAGACCTATAGGAGCAGCCCAGAACAAGTCTGGCTGCCTTGTTTTGTGCTATCTGTAATTTTCTGAAAAGGACTTTAGAAGCTCTTGACCACACCATCGACCAATAATTCAAATGGCACATAACTGAAGAACAGACACTGTAACACTGGTGGAAGAAATGATGCACACTGGTAATGGCCACTGCCCGACCCATGCTAGATACTATTTCATTAATGCGGTGTTTGAAGGTTCAAGGCTACTCTATTTGTTTCCTGTTGGCAGATTTGTTTTTGCAGCAAGATGATGACAACATCCAGTTCGGCAAACAGTGACAAAACAGCTGTGACATGACACAACTCACTAAAACATGATGAAAACAGAGCAACACCAGTCAAAACATAAAAAAGGGAGAGCGAAATATCAACAAGAGAGAGAAAATGTCATTATTAAAATGAGTAAAAAATGTTCAAATGCATAAATATATAAATAAATAAATAATCTCTGGAAGCACAAAAAAACAGCAAGTAGAAAACCAGGAATAAACAACAACAGTAAACAGTCGAGCCAGAGCCCCAGAAGCTTTGATTTCTTTACTTGTTGTATAGATTGAACATCTACCTGTAGACAGAGTTTAGGATCATGTGCCAGGTTATAAAAAGAACCAAATATAATGCAAACAATTTTAGATATCGTTTTTATCCAGTTTTGTTAAATACGAAGCTCACTGGACGGGACTTTGTTAAGTTCTACACATGTGGCTGCTGCATAATTAACGGTAGAATCATCAGCATACATGGTCAAGCTGGCCTGTTCAACTGCAGATGGCAGATCGTTCGTAAAAACTGAAAATAAAAGGGACACAAGGCAACTGCACAGTTCAGCCCTCAACCTTCATCTCCTACTGCTGCTCATTTTCACAGTGTCGTTGGAGAACGTCCTGCTGGATGTGAAGGAGCTGCACAGAGGCATGGAGCTGACCAAAAGAGAGTACAGCATGCACGGCCACAACACCATGCTCAAAGAGTTCATCGCTCACAATGAGAGCAAGCTGAAGAAGCTGCAGGATGACGCCAAGATCGCACAGGTAACATGAACACGTCCCGCGGTGCAGTTTGCTCTTGCTGAAGTTGTCAAAATGTTTTCTAAGCAAGTTCCGCTGTCTGTCTTTGAAAGGACGCCTTTGACGAGGCAGTGAAGTTCTTCGGGGAGAACTCCAAAACGACGCCGCCCTCCGTCTTCTTCCCCGTGTTCGTGCGATTTGTTAAAGCTTACAGGGTGAGCTGGATGATTTTTCTCTCGCACAACCACGCAAAAACAAAAGAATCCTTTGTAGGTTTAGCAATGCACGTAATTCGGATTCAGATTTTATTGTTGCATCTTAAATCAATATTCACACATTAAAAAAAGAGCTGAAATCTTAGATCTTAACTGTGTGTGCGGGACATGTCTGTGCATCTTCTCAGCAAGCGGAGGAGGACAACGAGCAGAGAAAGAGGCAAGAGCAGATTCTGATGGAGAAACTTCTGGAGCAGGAGGCCATGATGGAGGAAGATCAGAAGGTAAGTCATCCGTCTTTCCATAACTCTCCACCACTCTCTTCCCATGCGATTTAGGGCAGGAGGCTACAGTGGATCACGACAACCTGAAGGTAAGCCGCTCCCACTTCCTCCCTCCCTGCTTCATCCTCCAGACTCCTGATCACAGGATTAGTCATAGTTATATCTGGTTTTACAGTCTGACACCCTGCTGAGCTACATCACACTGACTCAGGATCAGCAGACAGACTTCCTAAATGGCCCCATTAGCTCAAACATACAGCCTTTCAGAGCAAAGGAATGTGTGGAGCAAAAGGAATGAGGATTATACAGTGCTCATGACTGAGAGTAGGATTCTAATTCATGCTAAATGACTCTGTGTGTGTGTGTGTGTGTGTGTCCTCCTCAGTCTCCTTCTCATAAGAACAAGCGGCAGCAGCAAGAACTGATCCAGGAGCTCAGGAGGAAACAGGTGAAAGACAGCCGACACGTCTATGAGGGCAAAGATGGAGCGATTGAGGACATCATCACGGGTAACGTCACCTGGTCCAGGCTGCAGTTTCTCAACACACACACACACACACACACACACACACACACACACACACACTACAGGGCGCTGTGCATGAAGGTCTGCTCCGGTGCTGTACATTCAGTCATTAACAAAGGGACTCTAAACCCACTAACACAGTGACTTTGGCTGTTTCAAGATCCAGCTGTCAGATGTTTGAGAACTAAAGGTAGAGCAAACATGCACTGACAGTCCAGCTAATCCAGTGACTCTCAGCTCAGTTGTGTCTGATGATCATTGCTTGTCTTATCTGCTTTGTCGTTGCTTTGTAACACCATCCTTTGTAGACAGGGCCGGGTTAGAGTATAACTTTAATCTAAGGCGATCAAACAGATTTTCTATTCACTGAAGGGCAGTGGTGGAATTTATCTAAGAACATTTATTTAAGTGCCTTACTTAAGTACAGTTTGGAGGATCAATCAA
>JAQLOL010000005.1:15183585-15193741 GCA_029783665.1 Naso thynnoides | reverse complement strand
ATTGAATCCCTTGAAGTTTTATTGATGAGACTAAAGTAAAAAATATCAGAGCATATTAAAGCTGAAAAATAAACTCCTTAGTGCTCTCTGAAAGGACTAACTGTAAATAATCACAACTTGGAAGTTGAGTGTTTATACAGAGTGCTTTTCCATCTGTCAAAAAAGTAAATGTTCTCAATATTTTTTCCACCACTGGCCACCGAAATAATGTAAATGGGCTTCTAGTGTTAAAACAGCAGTAATCCAAATCATTTTAACAAAATAACTTTGCTGTATTTTAACCAAAGTGTAAAAGAGTTCATACTTAAACTGTAGAAACTCTGGAATAATTCAAATGTTCTTCCGTAGATCGTTAGCAAAGAGACATTTTGCCCCTCCTGATGCTGTTGTTGGGTATTTGCTTAGTGCTAACCAGTGCTAAACCCCTGTAGCAGTCTGCTTTTCTTATATTGTGTTTGTCATGTCTTGTCCTGGCTGTTGTCCTTGTTGTTCTCAATGCAGTGCTGAAGACAGTGCCCTTTACCGCCCGCACAGCCAAGCGGGGCTCTCGGTTCTTCTGCGAGCCCGCCCTCAATGAGGAGTACCATTACTAAGCTTATAGAACTGTCTCTCTTCTCTAAGGTTGCTGGAACAAAACGTTCTCCTCTTTATGTCTCGCATGCCTCTTCCTCCTTTAACCATCCCACCTGACTCTCACATCCTGGACCTGAGATGTACACACACACTCCTGAGTGTTTGCACTTACGTGTGTTCACGTTTTTCTCCCCCACCCTGAGCATGACTTGGTGACGGGGGGGGGGGGTAACGGTTTTCTCTGCCCACCTGCATGAAGTGTGACACCCTCATTTATCAGTATTTTATCAGCCATGGCAAACCATAATGTCACAGAGGAAACTCTGTCCAAGGTCAAACTCTTATCTGTACGTGACGTGACGGGAGATTGAAATTGGTGAAGATGGCACTCGCGCTCATCAAGAAACGGAGCAGAAAAGCTAAGCTGCGAGCTGCCATCTAGTGGTGACAGATTAAAAAACAAATGCTGATTTTTAGGGTTTCACTCATCATCTCCAGGTTCGACTAATGTGATGATCGTGTAAGTGCCTGTGGCATTATCACTTGCATTTCTTTGTGTTTCAATGTTTGAATTCAAAATGAATGTTTGTGTTCATTATCACATATCATTTTTTTCCGCTGCTGATTCAGCTTGATTCACTCGCATGCAGTTTGCTTTCTCCCTGCCGCTTTCCCACAATGCACCCCTGCCCTCCCAGTCAGTCCATATGCTGTGCTCGCTCCTGCAAGTCCCCGCTCTTTCAAAAGACTCTCTCTGGTCTGGAAGCTCACTAATACTCTGCATGATGTCTGCATACATTAATCATTCACATCGCAGCAGTCTGTCTTTGAAGTAGCATTCTGTGTGTGCTACTAACATGCAACCAGGATGTTTCACTGCAGTTACATCTGTTTTGTAGTGATTAAATTCATCAGTAATCAGTGTTTCCCTGGCTGCATGCATGCTCTGCTTGGTTTTTGGTCATGACGGTGTAAAATGTAACAATCATATTTGTGTATTTCAGTTCACACTTACCCTGTACTGGACGTTTGAAAGGGGCTCTTCTTCTGTCCTGCTGGTAGCCACTCTGCAAAGCAGACTGGGTTTATAACACAGAAAAAAAGAACCTACAGAAGCTTTGATCCTCCTCCTGCCAGTTAAACCAGTTAACACCCTCCAGCTCTGTCCCTTCTCATGCCTTCGCCCTCATCACCCCCCCCCCCATGCTGCTGCCACTTTGCTTTGCTGTGCTCTCTTTGCAAAGCCAGCATGTGACTGTTGGGCTGACCCGCTCCGGTCAGCCTCCACCTCCTCCATTTTTAACCTTCATTTTGTCTTCTTTTCATCTAGCTCTAAAGAAGAATAATATTACTAAATTTCCTAATGTCTACTCGAGGGTAAGGAACTCCTCCAGTAGCACCCCTGTAGTGGTGGATGTGTCCCAAACCTGGCAAGCATCTCTTTATTACCTCCTTTCCTTTAGTTTTGCTGTCATCTCATGTAGTATCCACTCAGTATTGACCTACCTCTCCCTCTGTTTTCTCCTCATTATATTGTATCTCCATCATGACAATCTGAGTGTCTAATGATAAAAAAGTTACTTACTTAAGTAGTTTACTGTAGTAAAGATGGAAGGTTTCCAAGTCAAACCCATGTGGCTTGTCTCAGCGTTAACACCCAGAGACAATTGACCTGCGAGGCTTTTTTTCTGTGTAGACCTCACGCTGCTTTGAAAGACAGGCTGCCAGCACTCTGAGCATGTGGGCTCATCACAACCACCCTGACAAGATGACTGACAGCTCTTTTATCCCCCTCCCCGTCCCTCCATCCCCCATCGAATCCCTTCTTCCCTCTCAGATTTGAGGAATCAGCCTTACAGGCGAGCAGACGCTGTGCGGAGGAGTGTCAGGAGACGCTACGATGATCAGAACCTGCGGCCGGTGAACAACGGTGAAGTGGTCATGTGACGAGGGAACAGTGCATGTGCTTGGGAAGGGGAGATGCTGAGGATGTGTAATGTCGAGAAGAGAGAGAGACAGAAGGTTGGACGCAAATTGAAGGACGATAAGCGAAAGATGACGAGTGTTGTAGCAACCATAGAGATGCATATGTATATATATTACATAAGAATACACGTTATTCCATGTCTGTGGTATAGAAGCTTTTCATTATGAAGGACTGAAACGTGTTGGACTGAAATTTCAAGTGTCTGAAAGGTTGATTCTGAAACCTTATACAAGCCAAGTGCCTGAACTTATTTTTGTGGGCTGTCTTCTGTTTGTCTGATGGCTGAGTTTTAATATCCTCCAATTCAAGCAATACAACTTGACCTGGCTTTAATTTTAAAGACTTGCGGTGGTCTGTAGAGCCTCGCAAAGAGATGCTTCCTCGGAAACATAATCTAGAATGTATGGGACGTGTTCCCTTTAGCTGTTGCAAATATTACATCTTTTAGCGCTGGGTTTGACATTCTGTAGCATCTGGGTACATTCTGGTGCTCCTTTTCATTCTCGAACTATACAAACATGCTCAACCTGAACTTTTTTAACATCTCATGAGGTTTTTCATCTTTGACTTAAAAGGGCTGATGACCAGGCATGAAGAGGGTTCAAAGAAAATCTGGAAAAAGCAAAGTATGAAGAAAGGGATGCATTTTCAGTATCGGGGGAGAATGCAAAATATGATGTCTTTTTTTTTTTTTTTGGCACAGATAATGAAATTTTAGCCTATAACACAAAGCTAAAATTGCTTTCATGGACTTTGCTGTCATGGGCTACAACTGCGCCTGTAAAGTAGGGCCCGACCGATATATCAGCTGGCCAATATTATTGGTCGATATTGGGCCATCACAGCTATATCGATATCGGCATATCAGCAGTATGCACTGATATTAAACCTGTTTTTAAAGCTGGAAAAAATGCTTGGACTAGTGATTTAAAATTTGTGACAACATAGTTTGCAGCTCATTTTTTAAAAACTAAAAAGTGAAGTGTTTATTCCTCAGTGCGTTTACATTTGGCATAAAGTTTGAGATGTCAGCTATCCTGCCTCCATTGCATGTCTTTGTCACAAGTACTTGATAACTACATCAGCGGTTAATATATATGTGCAATATCAGCTGATATATACCCGATATCAGAATTTTCTTTTTCCCAATTATTGGTATCGGCATCGGCCCCAAAAATCCCATGTCGGGCCCTACTGTAAAGCTACTCAGTCGCAGTGGAAAAAAAACAGTACAAGTACATGACACAGAGGGACATTTTTTTACAATTTCACAAATGTGAAATTATCGGTTATAGGTATCGGCTAAAATAAAAAAAATCATTATCTTGCATCCCTAGTTTTAAGATGATCAAGAATGACAAAGAGGCATCAAAAAACAGTAATTTATCCAAACAAGACCGGGCTAATTTCAATTTTATAAACCTGATCCCTTGGTGCTGATGTTACGACAGCTAAATGGATGGAGCCTGAATTTGTAGCTCTTAATCTTGAGAAGATGGCTGCCTGCTTAAGTGAAACTCAGCACAACAATTTCTTTGGTTTCTGGGAACAAATATTGCAAAAACGGAGCGAAAGAGCCTGAAAAGCAACTTAAAATATATTTTCTACCAAAAACAGAACCTGCACGACACATACTGAACCCCACGGAATGATCTCACTGTCAAAACTGGATTAACTTTACATTTTCATCTCTGTTAAATTTTTTTTTTTTTTTTTTTACAGATTAATTATATTCCAGGCTACGGTGTCTACTCACTTTATTGTAATTTTAATGTATAGTATTTAACCACTGAAATGATTCCCTTAAGCTCATTTTTCATCTAAATGTGTGTCTGTGGTCATTAAAAATATGTCAAAAAAGTCCAAAAAAAAGTTTCCTAAATGTACAGATATTTTGCTACAAACATGTTTCTCTCTTTTTTTTTTTACTTAATTCACATTACCAGATGGTTAATATTGTACATATTGTTTAAACAAAGTTTTCATTGCCTTGTGCTATACAATTTGAATGTTACTTTAACTTATAGTTTTTGTTTCCATTTTTTGTATATTTAATTAAGCCAAATAAATCCACAGTAACGTGTTAAATCATCCAGTCTTACTGTCGTGCAGGAAGCAGCACATCGCTGCATTTGCTCGGGTGTGTCACAAAAAACGTACGTGTTCTGATGTACAAGTTTTGGTACATATGAACAGATTTAAACTCTTAGACGTTCACATTGTGTCTAATGAAACTAGTTTCTATTAGTCTGCCTGTGATCAGCTGGTTTTGTGTCTTTGTCAGACACCCTCCTGTTAGCATGTGCTGCCGTTCATCTCTTTTCTCTCAACTTGACTCTGTAATAGTGACATTTCTCAACCTGGATAATACTGGCATGTGTTTTGTTTTGTTTTGTTTTGTTTTTTACTTTCACCAGAAATGTATTTTAGGCAGTTTGTGCTTATTACAAAAATAACAGTTTTTTTAAAAAAAAATTTAGGTGATATGAGATTTTCAACAAATATGATCAAATAAACTATTTACATTGAATATAGACGTTTCTTTTTATTTGTGGGGAAAAATAATCCCATTGTTGGATCACTACAGAAAAAAATGAACCTCCTAAAGGAGTACAAATCGATTATACCATTCCTATTGTAATACATTAAGAGAAGAACTTGTAATTTTCCACCTGTAGGAATGACTCTGCTTTTGGAAAGCTTAAATGATCAGTCGTTGTTGCTTTAACTGTATGTTGATTTGGGCGTGAATTGCACTATGATACAGTACGACGGTTTGACTGTTCACGAACCTTAATACAGGCATCAAGAATGATCATACAATTGAATTAACACCTCAACATTTTAAAAAGAAACTGAACATTATTAACCGCCATGAAAGGAGAATTATTGCAGGACTGTTAAGTTAGCCTGCATTAGTTTTAGCTGGATGCAATTTGAACCCATTTTTGGAAACTTAATTAACTTAATTAAATGCCGGTTGCCCACCTTATGTAAAAAACCCTGCACTGACTTATTTACTTCATTCTTCATTAATGAAACATTTTTTAAAATTTATAACTGCAAATTGTTTGCAAGGTTTTGTGGGTATGTGTTTCATAAAAGAATTATTTTAGGCCTGTACCGATCAGTTTGAACCTGTGTTCATAACAGTTAAAGAACATAATTTCTGTGATGCTGAATTTGAGTGTTGTTTTGGTTTGTTGGGTGGGAGGGTGGTAAAGAAGCTGGCAGACTGCTGATGCTGATGATTGGACCAATAAGAGTTGGGAGACTGAAGCTTCCAGAGGAAAAAACACCAAGAATCTCATCATTATCCTGTTTAGCAGCCAGAGGGCAGCTCAGAGTTTATTTTTCAAACTTTGAGGATTAAAGAGGATTTATCTTTGCAGGGTGATAGTTCTTGTGTCTGTGTGTGTGTCTCAGTACTGTCAAAATATATGATGACAGACAGGCTATGCATCGTTCCTAATCCTAATAGAGAATTCAACCCTAAAAAAAAATGACTTGTTTAGTCCTACAAACTGCACATGTAAGTAAGAAAACATGACATTTGACCTTAGTGATCTCTATAAATAATTAGAGACGTGATCCATTGAAACAGTTTTTTATTACATTTCACTACAGTCAATTCCAACAATTTGTCCAATTACAACATTTAAAATCATTCCTCAGGAGCAGCTGCAGTTAAGTTCTATCGAATCGTATTTTTCTTTAATCATCTTCAGATGTGTTGAAAGATGCTCAAGGCAGATGTCTTGAAATTTCTTTGTCATTGTGACATTTAAGACAATTTAAAAAATATATATTGGCAAAGGAAAACATGTACAACTACAGTCAACTAAAAAAACTTAAAGCTAACATAAGCAACAAAAGACTAACGACTGATCGGTTTTCCTGATCCGAAATACGTAGCCAGGTTAAGTGTGTGAGCTCAGTGTAGCACATTCCTGTAAATTCCAGAGAAAGGTGTAATCTCAGACAATCCGCTCAGGTTGGTGTGACCAATACAGTCAGATGAGCTCGGCTGGGGAATGCATGTCTGTTGAAGTGTACAAATACATTAGAAGAGCAGCACAAGTGCGATCATCAAGGTGCGTCCAGCTGCTCCAGTAAAGTTCTTCTTCTTTTCTCCAGTTCTCCTTCACTCAGCTCACTGCCTGACGTGTCCCAGCCGCCCTGAACACAACACAGAAGACACAAAGATTCAGCGATGCTCATAAAGAGGAAGGAAATTTATCTTAGGTTGAGCTCCCCTCCCTCAGTGGCTGTTAAAACAGACCAGTTTCACTGGCTGGTGGACAAAAAGGTCCTAGTACACACATACCGCTCTACAATGACATATGGCTGCTTTTCTTGGCAGCAGACTGAAGATGGAGTATAAACTAATAGTTGTTAAACGTATTTAAAGTGTTGAAGGTCCAGTGTGAAGGATTTCAGGGGATCTATTTGTAAATATAACCAAAGTGGAATGCAATATTCATTAGTATGTTTTTATTTGTGTATAAGAGAATAAGAATCGTGATTTATTACTTTAGGTCCTCTTCTAAAGAGTCGTCCATGTTGCACTGGCATATTTCTACAGTGGCCCACAATGGACAAACCAAGCACTGACTCTAAAGAAGGCCTTTTGCATTTGCACAAGTTTCAAGAAAGTTGTCGGTTATCCTGTACACTTGTAAGGGGAGGTTGAGCCAGAGGTGTGGACTAGAGGGACAAATTTAATGTCTCTGGACTCAATTTGACCATACATGAAAGACAGCTCAACCTAAACTTTAACCCCAACGACTCATGACTTAATTTAGACTCGAGCCTTACGTCTTAAAAATACTTGAGATAATTTGGGTTCATAGTAGACTTTATACTTTGTTCATTTGCAAAGAACTTGATTAAACAGCTTAAACCTTCTGCAGGCCAGTAGAACTTGTTCTCACACAAACACACGCTCCATAAAGTGGATGACTAGCAACTATACCTATAACTTAGACATTTGATTTTATTTCATTGGGACAAAACAACATACAAAATCCCTTTTCCAGTTAATTTTTTTGTGGTACTAGTTAGTACTATATTCTGCATGCAATGTCAGTGCTCATTTTTCGTCTCATGAAGTGCAGTCAAACTGCCATTATTTTATTTTAAGAAGTAAATTAAAAAAAATCAGAGAGCATTCACAATTTATGTAAAGTTGATGGATTTGTACTCTTGTTAAAATGGCATTTCATTTGGTGAAAAGTGCTAATGACTTGTTTAGGACTTGGCTCAGGGCTTGAGAGCAAAGACTTGACACCTACTCGTGACTTGCAAAACAATGACTTTGTCCCACCTCTGGTGAGCAGAGGGACACTCGGTCGGTTGCAACCTGCAGCTTTGCCGCTAGATGCCACCAAATCCTGCTCACTGGACCTGTAACTTTCACTACTTTAAATCTCCATTAACCTTCACATCCAGATATCCTTAACGACAGTGGCTGGCATGGTGGCTTAGTGGTTAACACTCTAGCCTTATGGCAAGAAGGCCCCAGGTGGAGTTTGCATGTTCTCCTCATGTTTTCGTGGGTTTTCTCTGGGTGCTCCAGTTTCCCCCATCGTCAAATGTGCAAGTTAGGTCTATCTCCAGTCAGTACCCTTGATCAAGGTACTGGCTCAGAATCCCTGGGCTGCCCACTGCACCTCAGGGATGTGTTAAATGCACAGAACACATGTCACTGTACACTGTGTATTTGACCAATAAAACACTATTACTTTTACCTTATTAAAACATCAGCTTGCCGCTGGACTGACAGTTTATCTTCAGTTTGATGAACATTAGAAAACAACTCAACCAGCCCTAATTGGTGTTACTGATTAAATATGTAATTCGACAACATAAGTCTGACATTAGGGGAAATGTTCAAATGAGGAGTATTAAAATCCCAGTGTGTCTAACACTTGTTTCAGTTTTACATGGTACCAAAGCCTTGAAGGAATCCAGTCATAACGGAGGAGACAGACCAGACGTGTCTGTCACTAACAGCAACCACCAGTTCTCATCCAGGCCTATTACAAAGAAGAAACATTTCCAAGGTCTTCAGCTTATCTACCAAAACAGCCTGAGCCTGCTCGCACAAAGTATGCCGGGTGTGAAGGTCCCTCAGGCCCCTCGCTTTCCTTAGCCATGACAACACGCACACTCACACAGTTCTTCATATCCACAGAGATTTTCAAGCACAATTACTAAAGAAAACCCACCTCCTCTTTCGCTGCTTTTCTTTTCGGAGACTTCTGTTTAGAGTCGGAGCGAGATTTTCCACGAGACTTGTCGTTCTCTTTGTCTTTCTCTAGGTCCTTTTCACGCTTCCCATCACGCTCTCTGCCTTTCTTCTCATTGTCAGAGTCTGGTGATGCCTGGTTGTCAAAGCCACCGTCAGTGCACGTACGAACACAACATGCACTTTTACATTGGTATATGCAAAAAAATGGATTTGAGGCTCTTCCTGTATACTTACAGACTTGTGACGTCTCTTCTTGCCCTTCTTCTTGTGCTTCTTGGACTTTTTATAGCTTCTCTCTGGTTTCAGGCAGAAAATGTCACTAAATGTCAATATGGCTGCACTTTTTCCCCACGGTGGCAGTAAATCATCTCAGCTTTGAAAGCCACTCACCAGATTCTCCACTAGATGAGCGTTCAGAAGGAGATTTGGACTGTGACCTCTTCTTCTTCTTGTGGTACTCCTCGTCCTCGGACTCTGAGCCCTGTCAACACATTAAGTAATTCAGATGTTAAAAAAAATAAGGAGCACTGAAACAACGAGCAAGAAGGTTTTCCTGTAGATCACTGATTATGGACAACGAACCGATCGAGAGCGGGACCGTTTCCTGTGGTGCTTCTTGGACTTCTTTGAGTGCTTCTTTGTCTTGGAGTGGTGATGTTGGCATTCATGCTGTAAAAAACAAACATGCCTTGTTAAACATCGTCAACATAAAGACTAATAAGTTCAGCTTTTTTCTGCTGTCACCACAGACTTGCCTCTAAGACGTGCATGAAGTCTTTGAATATCCTTTTCCTCTCTGACTCCAGAGTCACGTCTTCAAAAGCAGATTCTTTTAAGAATCTCTCCCTGACCTGAAATTGTAAAACGTCAGTCACTGGAAAACAATACAAGCTACAGTGAATTACTTTAAAGATAATTTAGAAGCTGTCATGACTAACAGCGAGAGAAGGATTTAAAAGAAAATATTTGGTCCCATAAAATCACATACCCCCTCCCATGTGGTGTCCGGCTCCAGTGGAGGTGTGGCCTGCTTCAGCATATTTTTGAAGGCTGCTTCTTTCCTCTTCATCTTCCTGGCCTCCTCCTTCTCTCGTTCCCTCTCTCTGGCTTCTGCCTTCTCCAGTAACTACACAGAAAGAAGTTTTCAAAATGTGAATATCTAATGAATATAAACAATAAAAGCATGACAACAACTGGGAAAAGGCCTCAAAATAAATGTTTTTTTGCCAGAGATCTACTAGGACTGTAAGCGTTAACAGGTTAATCGCAATTGATTAAATTGCCGCAATTTATGCGTCAGTTCTTAAAAAAAATCACATTAATGCATGATGCTGTTTGTCCCT
>JAQLOL010000005.1:15164965-15183485 GCA_029783665.1 Naso thynnoides | reverse complement strand
GCCAGTTTAAAAAAAAAAATCACATTAATGCATGCTGCTGTTTGTCCCTTCCATACACCCTTAGTGAAGCTGCTGCCACAGTTTCCTGCTTCCTACCAACAAGAGAAAAATAAACCAATTCGCTTCTGTAAGGCTCATGCTTTCTTTTTGCTATTTGTCTTCCTCCCGAGCTCAAGTCAATAAGATAAATACTGATCTTTCCACTGTGACAGGGAGGAGATGGGCAGAGCTTGCCCACTGCTAATTAGCTTAGCTCACACACTAGCAACGTTAGTCAATGAGAAGTGCTGGCCTGCCTCGGCCTAAAATCATCAGATAACCTTTCCAACATCTCTAAATGGTCCTGTGTGCTTGTTGTGAATTGTTTATATACCACGTTATGTTATTTTTAGACTCTGAACAGCACTTTATGTAAAAAGCAAATGCATGCGGCGCTGCATGGGTATGGAAATGTGTTGAAAACTCGTGTCCCTCTGGTGCTCTTCAGTGTGGGGATCTAACCTGACGTAATTTAAGAGGTCTGAGGCGCTCAGATGGGATGAGTGCTATCCAAGCGCCTTTTCAATTAGCACTTCATGTAATGTCAGGATCGAATACATATTCAAAGTGAAACGCGGGGCACATGCGCAGACTGCCGTGGATGTGCTTGTCAACAAAATAAAATGTCTATTAAAAAATTAAAATTACATAAATGCTTATCTGAGTCTAAAAACAACATAACATGGTAAATCAACAAGTCACAACAAGCGCACAGGACCGTTAAAAGTTGTTGGAAAGTTTTTCTGATGACAGGCTATCACTTCTCATTGACTGCCAGTGTTTGAGCTAAGCTAATTAGCGGTAGGTGAGCGCTGCTGATCCCTCTCTTTTATTTGCTGTCCTTTCCTTTCTTGTCTCTTGCTTAAATCTTCCTTGCACAAGACTTAAGAGACGTATTCCAGTTGGCATTTGATTGCCAATCAAGTTACACTGGTAAGAATTGCTTTACATTGTTAATATGGACTTAAAAACTAGAATTTTAAACATGCCATAAAAAATGCGATCAACTATTGAAATTCTGTGATTAATCACAATTTTTTAAAAAATGACTTGTTTGACAGCCCTTAAAAAAACAAACAAAAACAAAACATGCTGAAGTGTTGACAGCAGGTATTACAGAATTAAAACAAACTGTTTGTCGATTTGGCTTTTTCAAAAATGGTATCTTGTGAATAAAGTAATTTGCCTGCATCTGTTTGCCTTTGAGCTACTGAGGATTTTGTGAACTACTTGCAGGAAGAACTCCAAAATAGAGCAGGAGTCTTACACTATTGAAGGCCAGTTTTATGTTTCCTGCATCCAGTGTGGTGGCTCTCTTGTCTGAGCTGATTACAGACCCAAAGTCCTCAAAGCTGGTGTTGACTTCTACCAGAAAGCCTTTGTCCTGCCAAGACCAGCAAGAACAAACAAGAGGGGAAGCAGAAGATGAACAAGTTGTTTGACATAAGCCCAGAAAACAAACAAGTATCTTAAAAGAAACTCTGATGTGAGAAGACTTAATGGTTTGGATATAATAAAAATAATACCTTAAGAATGTCTTTTATGATCCTCTTTTCATCATGATAGCGGGCTTTTAAGTCTTCTACGTAAAATTTGAACAGATCCAAAGGAGTCGAACCTACAAAAGACATGATCAATCAGATGTACAGTATGTTTTATGTAGCAAAAAAACAGTCAGGGTCCAACAGTCATCAGTTGTCGAAGATGCAAAAATGGATTATAGATTACACAGGACTCAAGTGAGATGAATATTTATGAAAAATATATGTAAAAAATAAACAAATCTAAAATTAATGGGGTGAAAAAAGCCCAAATGCAGCTGCACTCTGCTGTGGCTCATTCAGTATTTACATCCTGAGCTGTGTACTGTATGTTTTATTTCTGTGTTCATGTCATGCTGTTGTCTGCCTGTCACATCCACGTGCTTCACAGCATCTCGCTCATGCGGACGTGTGAAGCCACGTGTGCTGTGGCCCACTGTCCTACCCGGCTGGCCCAGCATGTTGGAGAAGCGGATGTCGGAGCTCAGGGTCGGGTACATCTCCATCCAGGCAGACATGGAGTGAAGCTGACCGTGGTCGTGGAGCTCGTCCAGGAATTTCTGAGAGAAAATGGCAAAATATGAAATCAGGACAGCAACTGACGCCCAATGTTTATACAAACAGAATTTCGACATGTGACTGGCAAAGACAAAAAGGCAGGAAAATATGCAGATCACAGCGCTGTGCTGTGGCCTCTGGCATCCTCGTATATGCAGGTACACATTTCCTCCGTCCTTCCCTCTCACCTGGAACGACTCTCTGTTTTTGCGCTGACGTCTCCTCTCTCTGAGAAGAGTCTTCTGTTTTTCTTCCTCTTCTTCCTTCTCCAATGCCCGGATGTGCTCCTCGAAACAAATGAGAGCATCCTCTTTGTCCATATCTGTAAGCAGGTAAAAAAAACAAAACACCATGAACAGGGGCACCTCAAATTTTTTTTATTTGATGTAAACTTAAAACTTCTTCAAACTAAAGCAGGTGAAGGAAGAAATGTAATTCTGCTCTCATACTTTGCAGCTCCTCATCCTCTGCAAAGGTGGGATTGTCAAGCAGGTACTGCTGGGCCTCAGACCAGGTGGTGCGGTATGTGACGTTGGCCATGTTGTCCAGAATGTTCTTCAGAGCTTCCCAGTTTCTCTTTCTTAGCTGCTTTGCTTGCTCCTGGAAACAGTTTGAGGATAAAACCATGATGTTTACAAAAATTCTCCAAAAAACTCTTCAAAGACTAAAACACCGAATTTTGGGTGTAAATGAAAAAAATTACCTTCTCTTTCTTAGCAAGGTAGAACAACACATCTTCATAGATCTCCAGCCTGTCTCTCTCTGGTACACAGCTCCACACTTCAAGCTCACCAAACATCTGTTCTGCTTTTCTGGATTGAAAGTATGCACACTTTGTTTACAATATGTTCACAAAATAACCCACATGAGGGCAGCATTTCACAGGACAAATTCCCCTCAAACACATTGCTTCGTAGTGCTTTAGGGCAAGCCATTGGCTGCTCTGTTTTGTAGAGTAATGATAATTAACAAAAATGGATCAAGTAGAGTCGAACATTTTAGGAAAAACAGTCGTTCACGATGTGCACTGAAAATATCTTATTTCCTCAAATGCTGTTTCAAACCTGATGCTCAGGAGCCTGAAGGAGTGGTTGGCTGTGGCGAAATATATTATTAAACATAAGGAGACTCACACACACCATCACACAGTTCAGCTATCTAATCCAACTGCCTGTTGTGTGCCCACAGATTACAGCCGCAGTTGCCACAGCAGCCTCAGTGCCAGCTGAACCCTAAAACTGGCTCTCTGTCAAGGTCAAGTTGATTCATCATTACCGTCCGTCACGATGACTTTCACACACATGCCAAATCAAAGGGCGCAGGATCAAAACTTAATGCATAATGCATAAATTCTGATGCAAAAAAACTTTACTTGTTTGTGAGTGCATTAAAAACATCCCTGAATCAAATGAACAGCATACATTCAGGGAAGAAATGTGTACTTTAAGTGATAGGGGGGAAAAAAAGGATTCTTAGATGCGATTTGGGAGTGGATGATTCTGAATCAATTCAAAAATCTCAATTATAATAATAATCGATTATCGAGATTTTAAATCATGTAAAATAGACCAAACTAAAAAGAAGGAAAATGGAAGTGGAGCCCGCACACACCTGGACAATTTACAGAGTGAACCGGAAAAAACAAAAGAGGACCATAGCTGACTGCGAGATCTGACCAGCATCAAGTGGATTAAAAACTAGCATTTGGAAGCACTTTGGCTTTTACAAAGTTGACAGTGAAAGTGAACAAGACAAGAGTCGTGCCACATGTGAGCTGTGTCACACTAAGATAAAAATCAAGATGCACCTTTAAGTATCAGTAATTGTTTTATATTCTAGTTGTAGAATCGTTATTGAAACAAATTGTGAGGTGCCGAGAGATTCCCACTCCTCTGTAACATCTGTTGTATTTAGAAGTGTTAACTCCACTGAAAATGATGACAAAGAGGATAGAACAGCACAAAAGTTTGTGAATTAGACTGAATTTAAAAATGCCATATGCATCTTAGTCCAACCATCAGAACCAACAAGTCATTAAATTCACTTGTTCACTGAACTATGGCTAATCAACATGTCAGGCAAAGACAATTCAGCAGCAGTGATGTAAAGAGATCTAACGGGTCAAATCAGTGTCAGTGGAAGCTTACAGTGATACAACTGAATGATGGCGTGCACAGGCCACAGATAACCTTTCACTGATCCCATCTGCATAACCATATTGACAACTCAGGCAGTAACAAATCAATACAGGAAAACAAGAACGAAATTTTATTGCGAGATCTCTGCAGGTCTTACTTGTATCTGGTGGTAGATGTCATCTTCTCGTGGTTCTCCAAGAACCTCTGAAAGGTCTCTTTGGACTCTTTGTATTTGATTCTGGCCTCTTCTTTTTCTTCTTTCTCTGTTTGGACTTTGTAGGCATTGAACGCCTGTTTCTTCTCACTCAGTTTGGGAAGAGCGCTTTGATGACAAAGGAAAGTGAGAGTTGGCGGTCAGATGGGCATGGTTCACGCCTGCTATTGTAAATAGGATTAAGTGTTCCCAGCAGAACGGTGTACCTGTAGCGAGGATCATTGATAATCAGTTTCATAGCCTGTTCCCAAGAGGAGTTTGAGGACACACCCTGGAGTACAAAGAATAAAATTTTATGTCAACAACTGCCTGTACTTAAAAACTGACGAGCTAAATTTCTAAAATTCAAGCAACAAATCGAAAGAAAGTGGATTATTTGGTTTTTACTCCATGTGAGACAGAAAGAGGAACAATAAGCTGAGCTGCTTTGTCCCCACACATTTTCTTAATTACTAATAGATGCTGGGTTGAGAGGTGTGGAGTGGTAATAATTCAAATAAGTGTTACTGAGGACTTGTAAGCGCCCCTTTCAGCCACTTGCCTCTCCTAGGGAGTGACTCCTTCATCCATTATGAACTGATTCCATCTTGTGCCTCTGTCTCGTCAGTTGTCACAATTATACTAACTCACTGAGGCGTGCCACTTTCTCTCACTGTCTTAATCCCAACCAGCCCCGTGCCTTTGATCCAATAAAGCTAATCATAAAGACGGAGCCATTAAGATCTTGCAGGAAATGGCTAAGCAATCTCAGAGGAGAGCTTTGTGCGCAAAATTAAAATGAGCCTAAATATAGCCACATTCAAGGCGGGTGGCGCTGGGTCGGCTCCTGCGACCTAACACACAACACATCCACAGCAACAGAAGGTGAGGCTTAACAAGTGTCCCAGTGGCTCATGAATAAGGACAGGGATTACATCTAGATCAAAATGCAAAGGATGTGCCAGCGTATACATTAGGAGAGAAGGACACAAGAAATAACCTAAAAAATAAACCTTCTCCGTACAATAGCCATCAAAGCACAGGGCTCTTTCAGTGGAAAAAAAAATATATATATATTTTAAAAAGGTTTTACATGGCTAAAATTTTTGTATTTTCCTGCTAAATGTCAAGTATAGTGAACATGCACAACAGGCTCCACTCTCCTACAGTGTGCGGCCTCTTGTTCATCTCTATGTTAAGTCCATTTGACAGCCTGACTCACCTTTTCCTTCAGCAGCTCTTTGAAGGCCTGCTTGGCCTCCTCTTTTGTGTTCCACTTGTAAGTTTTCTTCTGAAGTTCGGGCCGTTCTTCCTTCGGGACTTCAACACTGAGCGAAGGGAAGATATTATTGAATTAAAGCAGAGGTGGGCAACATTTGGAAATCAAGCTAGCTGTAGCATGAGGCTCTGTTGCACTCTTCCCTTCCTGTTTTTGCTCCATTTTGCGTTTTATTTCATTTGTTGTCGCTCTCTCATTTAAGGCCAGCTTACACTAAAGATTCATGACGAGATGAAACATCACAGGGAAAGTTGCAGTGGTGCATATTGGTCCATCTCAGCTCGACTCACGCCGGCTGATGATGTCTGTAGACACTGCTGTTGGCAGAGGCCAGTTTTAGAACATAGGGCACGTCACTTGCCTATCAGTTCGTAGTGATGTCACCTGTCGCTAAGAAGCGCAGTGTAAAGCAGCCAATAAGAGTACATACTCTCTGAAATGACCTGTGATTGGCTGAAAAATCCCAGTCGTCAACTGAATACAGAATCAAAGAGATGCGACAGTCTAGCTTTCTTTCGGACCACCTGAATTGCAATATGCTTAAAGATTATTACGCGAGTCTTTGTACAACGCCACCAAAAATAAACTGCATACGCTAACTTTAACATGAAGCATTTAAGGCTTCATGCATGTATCACATACATTAGTAAAACACGTCAAAAAGGCTTCCTCATAGTTTAAATGTCCCCGTGACGCCATGGTTCTGGCTTCATGTACATGGTGTAGTATTGGGTACTGGAGGCACTACCTGTGTCTGTATGGGACATAATTGTTTACCTGGCTGTGGCCTCTTTGGCGGCTGAGCTCTCTGAGGAAGCCACAGGTGCTTCTGCGGTCTTGACCTCAGCTGTGTGATGCACGGCCGCCTGAGACAGGTGTTCCTCTGAGACGGCTGTTGCAGTTTCTGCCTCTGTTACGGTTGCCATAGTGGCTGTATTATCTGCTTGCGCTGCAGGAGCTGCTGTGGTGCCGGGGGCTGCTGCCTCCACCATTCTGAAATCAGACCATGACATCATCAGTGCACATAATTGGGAGAATACCAGCATAATGAAGCTGACTGCAACATAAAAGGTGACTGCATGACAATGTAAAACAGATGTATTAATAATAAAAATGTTTTTGATCATGAAGAAAAATGGTTTTTATTAACCACTGTGTATGTTGCTCATAAGATGTGGTGCAGCAGTTATTAGTCACTGAAGATAAACAGGAAGCTCTTACCCATTCTCCTCCGCTTTGATCATAGCTGGAATAAACAAAGGGAGATAGCTGTTAGGGTACTTGTTTTCATTTCAAAGCATAATGCAGACAAGAGAACAGGGCAGAGATAAATACGCTGCAGGAGCCATTATGTGTTCCTGTGTTTGTGCCTCCCGTGTTTGTACATCAACAATGCCCAAAATCTCCTCAGCGGCCTGCCATTCATCCTGCTGTTAGAGGCTCATCCATGGAGCACAGCGTGGTTCAATATGGTTCATAGCTGCCTTTTTTATAACAGGTTTGACATCAGAAAGCAGCTTTTTACCTTCCAGATCCTCGAGCTCTTTGGGTTTGGTCCACCTGGACTCCTTCGTCTGGGAGTTATAATAATAAGGCTTCCCGGTGTCTGACTTGTATTCCTTCCAAGGGCATTTAGAGAGCATTTGCTAAAGTTGAGGGGTTAGAAAGAAAGAAAAATATGATACAGGGATCTATGCAAAAATCTATTTTCAAACTTTATCTTGCATATGCCATGAATTTTATTTGTATTTCCTGAGTAAGACTTTTTCAAATACAGATGTAGGGCCAATTTAAAGGACCATACCAGTGTTACCACGTCATTGTCCTTTGTCAGCATCGGCCCCATAGGTTACATAAACCCTATACATTTTCCCCCAAAATGGCTCTATCTATGAGATATTGTCTTTGCTTACATTTGGTCCATATTCAATAACCGTTACAGAAAGTAGCTGAAAATGTGCGAGTTAAAAAGAACGACTGTTTCAAAATCCTTCTTTACGCTAATATTGGAGCAAGGAAGGTAGCACTTGTTAGGAACTACAGAAATAAGCTGTTGTTCAAACTACAGATATTGTTCAGCTGTAATGCAATGCAGGCTGTCACAAACCAAAACAAAAAAACAAAAAAAAAACAAGCATTGCCAAACTGACAGCACATCACCCACCAGCAGGTGTGTTGTGCTAGGTTGTGGCGCAGTGTATTCTGGTTGTTTTAGGTTTTCTACCTTTAAGCAAAACATAATACCACAGCACTCTTATGTTTTCTCTGCTCATGTAGCAAGAATTTCTAAAATACTTGAGTCTTTTTACTGCATAGACAGCCCAATTTTATGAATGGACCATCTTTTCCAGTGGTTAAATACTTCTTTAATATTCAATATGTAGATAAAAATAGTCAACACTGGCTGACTTGGGCACATTTACATTTATGTGCAGTGTCTTGTGAGTTTGGACACGAGTTTGGCAGAGTTTTATGTGTAAAATGTCTGTGAATATGTAAGCAAATAAATGTAGGACACTTTAAAAGATAACATCTTAGTTAAAAAGATTTGCACCTCTGCAGGAGATTTGAGTTCATCCGGCTTCTCCCATGTGGACTGCTTGGTCTCTGTGTTGTAATAATAGGTCTTCCCATCTAGTGATTTGTGTTCTGTCCACAGGGACTTCTGAGGCGGATAAAAAAAACAACAACAACAAATGTATCAGCTGTTTTTTGTCAGGATAAACAATGCAAGAAACCAGTAAATGTTGGTTATATGTTACATGCTTTTACAGTTCATAGTTAATAAAGTGAACCCTCTCACATCCATTTTTTCATTTTTTAATGTGCACAAACCTTCTTTGGCTGTTCTTCCTGTGGAGAGCCATTTGTAGTGCTCTGCGGGGACCAAGAATGAATGAAATGTTGACAGATTGCACTTTTTGAGAAAACATAAACAAAATACTGGAGCCAACGTTGAGAACTCAAAAAACTAAACTTGAAATAACTGCATGAATGAAAAATTATGCTCTACTTACAGCTGTTCCGGGTGCAGCAGCTGCGAGGATTAAACACAAATGAGTCAGACACTGTAGTTCTAATGAATACAAAATATGCAGGAACATAATTTATGGATAAATTAAGGATCGTACCTGTGGAGTCAACACCAGGCTGTGGAAAAGACAAATTTATTAGTGGATTAATTCTCTGAAAAGCACTCATAAATCTAGAAGCTTACATCAGTGCATCTCTGCCTGTAAATTAATTTATCTGGGAACACAAACTCATCATTCACCATAAACACAAAATGACAAAGCCTTCCTAATTAGTTATTAAAAAAAAAAGAAAGAAAGAAAGAAACCTCAGATCCTCAAGATGCAAAATAATATTTGTGATGATTAAGTGGATCTCAAAAATCGCCTGGATGTTGGATGATAATTAATAAATCAGACTGCTCATTTACATAAATTGCTTACTCCTTAATAAGAAATAAAAATAAACAAAACATCTGCAGCGAAGGGCTCATGTGTTTCATTATTTCACAGTAATTTACAGTTGAGCCAAGCCAAAATGAAAAAGTGACATTAAGGGACGTATGGCACACAGGTGTGTTCATTTCAATTTTAATTAGAAAACTATTTTAAATGATGTCTTTCAGCTTTTTCATTTCAATCTGTGGTTACGAATTCACAGATTTTTTTTTTTTTTTTAATGAGATGACATCCATCCGTATTCAGCAGAAACAACCTGCTGGCTGTGCAAAGGCTGCATTTAGCGTTTCACAGATTGCAGTGTATTTTTAAGAACTGTGAAGCAGAGCACTGATGAAAAAAGTAGTGTGTGGTGTTACCGGTCCTGTTGGTTGCACAGCCGCAGCTGGCATGCGAGGGGGCATCATCATCCCTGGCATCATAGGTGGCATCATGCCTGGCATCTAATAAAAGAAGCATCATGAAATATTCATCTGGCATTTCCATGCCACCTAGTGCAGGCAGAAGTATTAAGACGCAGTATGAGACAGAGTGCGTGTGTGTGAATGTGTGTGTGAATGTGTGTGTGTGTGGCTGCTTGCAGCTTGGGATGAAGGTGAGACTGAAACGGAGTCTGCTGTGCTTATTTAATGGTGTGATGCCACAGCTTGTGATCTGTGAAGCAGCAACATGCCAAACTATGTTGCCTCTCCACTTTTTTTAGACTTGTGTCGTCGGCATCTTGTTCAAACACCCCCCATTATCACACTTATTTATGTGTGTGACAGGTTCTCATATGCTTGCCAAAATTGAGCCATTTTTGCAAGATAACTAAATAGATGTTGAACAGAAAAAGTGTGTGACAAACTCATCTGAAACCGGTCAACCAGTGGTAGATTTGCAGAATGATGCATGAGCAGTTTTGCTCAGCTGAGACATTTCTATAAAAAACTGTGACCGTTAGTGAAACGATACCAAACAATCAGAAAAAAAGAAAACAGTAACACTAAAGAAAAAAAAAAACAATTCTAACACCAACATATTATTTAAGGTGCACTTGATTTCCCTTCACTTTTTTATCAGCTCTCTAAGTTCTGATAATGTTGTTCTAACTTATAGGAGAGGCTTGTTTTTTTGCACATTAAGCCTTATATTAAGGATTTTCACGATCATATAAAATGCTCTACAGCATTACTATGACTAACGGTGCAGTCACAAGAGCTGAGGCTCCTTACCGACATCAGCACTAGCTGAAAATAGGTGAAGGGGCATATTAAGTACTTTGACAATCAATCGAAAAATGCTTGTTTTAAAAGACGAGACAATAGCCAAATGCTTAGTGGTGCCCACTCATGTACCGACACTTAAATATGACATTTAACAGCAGCTAATAAACTGGAAACAGCTGTTTGTTTCATTCCTGAATCAATTGGCAGAGCCATTTTTGAGTTACAAGCTGTTGTTCAACTTCATGTTTTAGTGTCGGTACATGAGATGATTGATTGTCATACCCCTTTAAATGCCCCTAAGCCCCCATTATTTTCAGCTAGCAGTGACGTCAGCAAGGAGCTCCGGTTCTTGTGACTGCACCATTCATCATAATAATGCTGTAGAACATTGTATATGATCATAAATATTCTTATTATAAGGCTTAATGTGCAAAAAATAAACTTCTCCTTTAAATAGGTTATTATCCACGATCACAGAAAGGCATCATCATTAAAACTACATCCAATAGGACAAGAATGCCACAAGTCAGATGAGTGGAACAATTCATTTGTTTTGGGATGTCTAAAGTGTGAAGTGTTTGTTTGACTCTGATTCAAAACAGAGTGAATACAATCATGAGAGGAACAGCAGAAGAGGAGAACACAAAGCTTTCAGAATTAACAAATCCATCAAAATGGTGACAAAACAAAAGCTCCCTACACGGCTCACCTGTCCCATCGGTGGTGCCCCCATTGGTGGCATTATCCCTGGGGGAATTATACCAGGAGGCATTGGAGTCATGCTGGGTGGTCGCTGCCCTATAGGGGGCATTCCCATGGGAGGGAAATGAGGCGGTATTCCTGGTGGTCCCATCTAGACACAGGGACAGGGAAAGAGAAACAATGCATTAGATTACATTAAACAATACTGAAGACCTTAAACATTCACCTCTCACAGTTCAGCCCCGCGTGACAACTACAAGAGGTGAAAAGGTAATTATCATCAACATATCCGTCTTATCTGACTTACAAATGGGGGGGGTATCCCTGAGGGCGGTACACCTGGATAAGGTGGCGCTTGGCTCGGGCCATTATTAGCCTCCGATGAAGACTGTCATGAATAAGAAACACCACAGAGTTAGAGAACTTACAGCAGTCGGTGGTGTATGCGTAATTAACAGCATGCTTAATTCAATGAAAACACCACTGTGGTGTTTTTAAGTATGTCATTAAGTTTTAGAAAGTCGTTAAATTGTTACATCTTGCGACAAAATTACAGTTAATAATGCAGCTAGAATAAAAATAAATGTTTTCATGACATGCATAACCTGCATCTTTACTGTTACTTATGATTAAGACAGCCTAAATGATGCTGTTCACATTTACAGCTGAGTACGATTGAAAGGAGTACAAGAACATCAGTGTTCAGAGTTTAGACTTGCTTTCACACACTCTCTATCCGGGATTGTCTCAAAACTAGACAAATTTATCTGTAGCCTATAAGACATTTCAGCAACGAGGCATTTCAAAGTGCTTTTTGAGCACAAAGCGTATTAAAAGAAACTACAAAAGCAACACAAAAGTAAAAGGAATCTAAAGAGAAAGAATAAAAGTTGCAGTGCATTCTAACACTTCAACCCTCCACTTTGATTTATTAAAAGGCAGTGGCAAACAGAAAAGTCTTCAGCTGTTTAGTAAGTCTAATAATGGTAATATTGTAAAAGTCCCCAATTTATTTTTTCTTAAAAGTTACATAGAGGTACTATCACCTCAATGCACTTCAATTTACTTAACTTTAAGTGATTTTAACTAATGATAATGTAGAAGAAAAAAAAAGACTTTAAATTCAGGACAGTCCACATTCATTTTGGGATGGTTCGGGGAAGAATTGGCCTTAAGAGAAGCATGCGGCCTAGGTCCAGATTCTGAGCTTGCCGTGATAAAATATAAGACACACCTCTTAGCATAAGTCAGTACAACACAACAGCAACAAAACTTCATCCTCAAAATATATCACCCAAAACAACAACTCTCTAAAGGTTTCAAAAAAACTAAACATTATATCATAACCTTCATGATGATTTATTGCAAGGCTGTTTAATATTTTGCATTCTCACTTATATAAAAGTATACTGATGATGAAAAAAGATTAAAGAGAAAAACTGTTGGGAGCAAACTAGTACGGAAATAATTTGATGGTATCTTGTGCAAGCTTCTATCTGTGCCTGCTTCCACCAGTTTCTTCAGCTGTGTGAGCAGCTCTGGAGCGCCTGAGATCATGAGAGGTCGCTTACAAAACATTTTCGACTAGAAAGCTGCAAAACAGACCTTGTGATGATTATGATAGTGATGATGAGCTTCGGAGGCTTTTAATGTTTTAACTCCATATGAACAGCAAACCACACAGCAACTGTTGAAGAGTTTTTAAATGGGTTTTTTTGGCATGTTAAAGCAAATGCCTATTCCTGGCCCAAAACACTGTTTGCTTAGCCTGGTTAACCATCCGCTTCCACATCGTTTCACTTTGTGAGAAGCATCTGGTCACTCTCCATTGAGAAACGTTTGCATCGTGGTGGGCGGGATATTTTCAACTTCGACCAATCGCTACTGCTCGGTCATTACGTATGTTATGCGCTTCCGTCGGAAGTAACGCTAAAACATCGTTCCCCTCGATAAAATGTCTGAGACTTGTTCAGACTTTAGTTCTTCAATGATAACACATTGTGTTTTGCTTCGGTAAACTCCATCCTTGCTTCGAGCGCTGGTCAAAACAGAGCGCTTGGGTCTGATGTCATAGCATTGAGCCCTCCCTCTGTTTGCTGATTGGCCCATACGATTTTAGGCCGGAGAAAACCAAAGTGTATTGAGAGTTCCCTGACTGTGTGTTAGCTTAAGATAATTAAGTGGACCACCAGTGGGCGCTAGCCTGGCTACTAAAATGGGGTTAATTTTAAGCAAATTAGCAAAACCGGCATTTGTCATAATGTGAGATCCTGGCAAATTTAAAGCATACGTCAGCAGCAACATGTTCTGACACCTAAACGGCCCGACGACGCGCTTAAATCTTAACTCACAGTGCATTAACAACAGGCAACTAGACAACATTAGTAACATATGATGCTTTATTAGGCGACAAATGAAAATGAATGACAGCCAGAACGTATTAAGTTTAGACCTCAAGCTGCAGCAGCACAGCGCCGTGTAACGTTTTCAAGACACACAGCCTCAAGCTCAGCTGTTAGCATCAGGCGGAGGGGCGTTTTCTATCATCAACCACGGCTCATATAATCATCATTTTTGCACTGTATCAGTTGTAGAAGCTCCAGAAATGTTGGAAAGCTTAACAACGTGTGTCTGTGTTTATAAAATCAACATAACGGTGATTGGCTGTCGCGACACACGTTGAGTCACTCAATTCAGTTGGCTGAGACGTGCGACACCTGGTGGTTAAAGTCTGGTATACCGGTTCAGGGTGAGATATGACGATATTAGACCGTAAACAATAAGAATATGTCCAGGATCCGCCGTTGCATAGAGATTTACATCGTGTGTCAGTGCACATTTTATCCGTTGCACATTTTTTTCCTCAACCAAATCGCACTAATTGCTGCTCCGTTCTGTTCCATGCCTCCTTTACATGCAAACAAACCAAACACAGCAAACAAGTGGTGCCGTCTTTGCTCTCCTTTCACGACGTAACATTAGTCTTAAACAAATGGAAACCAACATGAACGTGTCAGTTTTGTTTTGTTTTTTATTTTACTTTGCACACTTTTGCAGGTCCTGCAGCTTGTTAACAGAGCACATTTACTCCACATGTAATTCTTGGAATTTAATAACTCATAAATCCAAACAAAATCATTTAGAAGAACCAAGAATCAAACATAAGCCCATCATATGTTTCAAATGGATTTTAGTCGTGTGTGCAAATTCTGAAAAATATGAACATCCAACAAGAAATGACACATGTTAACCTTTTTTCAAGTACAATCGCAGACTTGCATTACTGTCAAAATGAAAATCAGCAGCACTAAAGTAAATACTCTTACGTAACATTAGAAAACTCAAACATTTGTCTTTTTTGTTTTCGGAGGAAGCAGTACGTAGCATTAAACATTTATGGCGATCATATCTCTGACCAGAAAAAAATGTCACTGCATCAGTCTGGTACAGCCAGCCACAGCTTCAGGCGCGCCCACTGTAGCACTGTAGTCACAGCCAATGTGTATGGCTACACACACTGGAGACACATCTGATCACGGATGATTCATGCAGCAGTATTTTGTTTGATATGGATATTTATATTATCAGCAACAGATGTAATCCAACTTGAAGTGGTTGAAAATATACTAAAAAATGTAATTCAGTGGATGATAACTCTTACAATCTTCTGTGCAGGAACCACCCTGTGTGCATCCCTCAGCTACCGACAGTTATGGCAACGATTGTGATGGAGAAAACTGGGCGAGTGTTCATCAGCCTGCAGCAGATCAGGGAGCTCCCCCGGATGCTGGCTGAGGCGGCACCCTCCATGCCCGGCACCCTACGAGACACGGAGGTTCCTCACTACTTCAGGGAGAACTACGTCCGCACCGGCTATCGACCGCTCAACCAAAACTGGCGTTACTACTTCCTGTCTTTATTCCAGCGACACAACGAGACCATCAATGTCTGGACTCACCTGCTGGCGTTCCTAATTTTTTTAATTAAATTTCTGCAACTCGCTGAAACTGTGGACTTTGTTGGTGATCCTCATTCATGGCCCCTGTTGGTCCTCGTCGTGTCCTCCTTGACCTACTCGGCGTTCAGTGCGGTCGCTCACCTGATGGGTGGCAAGTCTGAGCTGTGTAACTATGCTTTCTTCTTTCTGGACTATGTTGGGGTTGCACAGTATCAGTACGGCAGTGCCATAGTTCACTTTTACTATGCTGTGGACGAGAGTATGCACAAGCACGTGCATGGGATCTTCATGCCCATTGCCACTGTTTTCAGCTGTTTGTCATGTCTTGGATGCTGTTATGGCAAATACTGCAACCACAGCTTACCGTGCTGGGTGCGTAAGGTGTGCCAGGTGGTGCCCTCAGCACTCGCCTATTCCTGGGACAGCAGTCCCGTTTTTCAAAGAATCTTGTTATGGTCCACAGCCAGCAATGACTCAGCGGTTATCTACCACTTTGGCCAGGTGGCTTTCTTTCTCAGCTGCGCCTACTTCTTCTCCTTTCCCGTGCTAGAGCGCTGCTTCCCCGGACGGTGCGATTTTGTGGGACAGAGTCATCAAATATTTCATGTTTTTTTATCTTGCTGCACCTTCAGTCAGATCCATGCCTCCCACCTCGACTTTGTGGCTCGCAGGAAGCTGTACTCAAGTCTGCATAAGAGCGGGGACGCTGCTCTCTTCGTGGGACTGTATGCTCTCACTGTGGTTGTGTGTGCGCTAATTGCTACGGTCATGCTGAGGAAAGTGAAACAAGTGCTTGAGTTCAAAGCCAAGACCGATTAATAGATTCGATGTTTTCGGATTTATATACAAAAGCTTACGTGTGTCTTTTCTTCTAGACTCGCTGCTTTAGTAGAAAGGGAACTAATTATATTTGCATTAGGCTTGCAAATAACCTTTTGAAATTCGAACATTTGATAACATTAGGGGCAGACAGGAGTATTAAGTGATATCAGGAGTTTGTATTTTGGTACTTGTTTATGCTTTGGGCATACTTCAATCTTTTGAAAACTTGTGCTTTTTTGAGCAACATTTTTTAGACTGATTTTGGGCCGTCGGCTGTAATTGAACAAAATCAGGTGTTGCAGCCAGAACGTTCTCTCATTTATTTTAGTGTCAGTAGTGCGTTTCAGCTGTGGCGGTGTGAATTGACAGCTGAGAATTTTTTTCCTGCAGCAAAAGCTAAAACAGAGACTTTTAAAGACTTTTAAGGACTTCCAAACCAGCGTACAAACTTATGCTAATCGCTGCAACAACTGAATTGGTCTCAAATCAGTCTGTCCGGACTGAGACACTTCTGTCGGTGTCTGCTTGGAATCATATATTTACCACCTTCAGTGTGGATAGGAGCCAATTTTTTTTTTAATTTTTTTACTTGATAATGTCTAAATGAAATGATTTAAAGATGATACACTCAAAGCTTGTTGAGACCATTTTTATTTGAAAAAAATGGTCATGATTCATTATCCAAGTTAAGGCACTATCATATAGTTAAAGTAATGCAGGGCAGGCATTCAGGGTCTTTGTCTTTGTGCCTTGAGACCTGTTTGCAAATTTTACTTTAAATTTAGCATAAAATTTGTGCTCTTTTTTTTTTTTTAACCTACATACCCTCAGATGATGGCACAGCGTGCAGATTAGTCAGAAACTGAAGCCTTAGGAGGTTCATTAAGTCGCCTTTTTTATGTGTTTATACCTTTTATACTGTCTTGAAGTCTTTGAAGACACATTATGGGATGTTTTTCATCGCCAGCCTGAGAGATAAACCTTTTTGTTGTTCTAAATTTACTAGCTTGAGTTGGATTTCATTGCACTTTTAGATGTAATTTAACGCACTGCCTTTAAACTGTATTTAAGAAACCTGGAAATATTTATGAGGGACCTTCATATGTATTCAAGTGTTACTTATAAGAATATTTCTTATTTTAGACATGCAGTATATATGTGTTGACTGTTGTATTATGCACTGTATATAAGGATGTCAGCAAGCAAACACTGTTTTGTGCCTTACTGGAAATCTTGTTGATTCCTTTAAAATGGCAAAGGAAAAGGAAAAGTGGGTGTTACGTGAGTGTGCTTAATTAGGATAAATATAGTGGGACACTATATGTCTTTGGCAAATATGCAGACTACTGACAAAGATGTAAAAATCATAGAACTGAGTTAAAATAACATCTCTTGATGACAAAGCTGGTGTGGAGGCAGAAATAATCAGATCAAATATTATTTCCTCGAGTCTCATACGTGTAGAAAATGTAACATTTCTCATCACTTGAAATGTAACTGGCCACTCTTTTAAATTCCATCGTTACTACTATAAACATCTACAAAATATCAAACATGTCTGAAAAGGACTCAGTTTGCAGGTGAATTAGGATCGTCTTCACCTTAGTGTGTTGTGCAAGAAGCAACAAGCTTCCAACATGTTTTTTTGTCTTTTATTGATATCTATAAAATACAGTTTAATATGCGTACAGCCTACCTCAAGACAATAGCATTAAGTGTAACCGAACAAAGTACAGTATATTTTCAATGCCAACAATGACAAACATAAGTAAGAGTTACACGTTACTTATATTGTTTGTTTCTGATTGAATGTTTAATGGAAACTCCCGTTGGAAATTGAGTTCTGCCTTGCTGTTAATATATTGTAATAAATCTGTTGCAATTGTACATTTGTAATACACTATTTTCCAGACATTAGGTTTTTCTTGTTGTTGGCAAATAAATTAATGTAAATCAATGACTTCCTGCTCGTGACGTCCTCAATCCCTCTGCAGTTTAGGTGTAAATGTTTTTGTTTTTCCTTTTTTTACTGCCAACAAAACAATGTCAGTCACTTTTCTCAACCGAGTTTTAAGGTGGACTCAATACCAAGAGCTTCAGGATGAGATGGTTTTTTATAACAAGGGTTAACAGCATAAAAATGTATGGTGTTATTGCAACCACTTCAATTTCACCATAAAAAGAAAAACCTTTTACATCAGGGTTTTTCATTCCCTCTGTTTTTATAAGATATGTGTTACTGCCAGCACTGTTACCGTTAACCAACAGTCTGCCAAATCTGATAGATGTTTTGATGGTTGTCTCTCAATTGTTAACTTGTCTCCATACTAACCTGTTAAACAGTGTTCCTCCTCAGCCGTTAATTATGCTGTGGTTGTGTGGCACTCATTTTTCAACTTTGACCAGCAACAAGAACAAAGTGAATCTGTGCCTTTTATTACTAGGCCAACATTAAATATGGCCCGTAGTCCAAGAAGTGGAGGTTACGCAAGGGTCGTGTAATGGAGTAAAGTAAGAGTATTTCAAACTGGATGAGTAACTTAAAGGGCATCTCCAGTCATAATCAATGTTTGCCTCATAAATCAAGTCACCTATGATCAGTTCATCTCATA
>JAQLOL010000005.1:15135533-15146876 GCA_029783665.1 Naso thynnoides | reverse complement strand
TCTATCTATCTATCTATCTATCTATCTATCTATCTATCTATCTATCTATCTATCTATCTATCTATCTATCTATCAAGGATACATCAAGGATACATCACAGTATCTGTCAAACCAAAGGATATAAAATGCCCACCTTACATGAATACAAAAATTTCATTTGTCCCACTAGAAAGTGGCTGGTGCATCTTTAAACATTCAATTGTTGTCATCGCTGTCTGATATCATCCCGCTATCAGCTTCTTCTGTGGCCAATTCATTTCTGTTCACGTTACCCACATTCATGTCAGAAGCACTACTGTGAGGAGCCAAGAAGTGGCAACGTAGAGGATTCAAATTGGCTGGAAAATTTGTTTCCAGGGATGCATTATTTTAATTTGAATACTGAAATTTGGAACCAATGATCCAATAATTGTATTTAAAGAGTCTGGATAACAATACATTTCTGCATTGATATTTTGTCATCCTACCATTATATAGACCTGCCTGCACACACACACACACACACACACACACACACACACGCTAACCACACTGGACACATTGGTCTTTTGTCCTTCTCCATCAGATTGCCCTTGCACGTGTATTTAATGTTTTTATTTAGTCCTGGCTTTCCAGCCAAAGGTTACATTTTGATGGCCATAGCTGAATCTACTTTATTAGGATTGGGTTTCATCATTATAGACACTTCTGGATTCAAGAGCATGTGCACAGATGCAGCTTCAAGAGGGGAATTATTGGCTTCATGTTGTCAAATGACGGGTGCACCCACTCATAACACACACACCTTCGGCCCACACTTTATAATACATGGGTTATTATTGTTTAACAATAAAATTTAACTAGACTCAATGCTTCCTTCCAGGCTTCAATACTCCCCGTCCTGGTGTGATTCATCCTCGCTACGGATAGCTCCATAGATACATAATAGTGCATAATTAGAGACTGGTGCCAGTGGTAAATTGACAATGAGTTTGATGGAAACTTTATAACCACAAACATCTTTTTAGCTACAATTATCCCTATCAACAAAAGCCTTCTCTGTGCAAGATTAAGGGTCAGACCTGAATCATCATTGACAAGATTATACAAGGCAGACAATCTAATAGTACTTGTACCGTGGCAGACAGTCTTTGAGATAATTGTTTTTAATAGTTTTCTTAGTTTAAGTTCTTAATAGTTTTAAGAGTCGTGCAGCTCCGGATCATCTGCATAAATTTACCTGTCACATTTAAATTACATAAGACGCAATTGGGAGATGGAGATATTTTTATCACATGTCTCCTCTTTGGTGTCAAGTGGATAAATTTGAAATTAGTGAGCTGATTATCCAGGCTCTGTCTCAATTAAGTGATGTGTGACAACAATCGATGTCTTAGTCCCAAACTCAACAGAGGGGAGTATGATATTGCCAACCTACAAAGAGAGCTTTAAATGAGTGAAATTGTACTTTTAATGTTTTTAGAGTCTTATTAAAGCATTCACACTTTTATTTTTGTGTAAGTTTAGCTTTTTTTTAAAAAAAAACCCAAAAACCTAGTTTAAAGCAACTTCAGAGCGTGAAAAGCATAGCACTGCAAATGTAATACACTTTATTTTTAACAGCTAGACCTTTGTATTTTTTTAGACCAACATGCAATGTCATTTTCTAATTTCACTCTCATGACGTCATTTACATGGTGTGACGCTGCATTTGTCTAGTGTCTCTTCTTATAGATCTCCATGAGTGCAGCGTCAGCGCTGGAGTGTTTTTGAGAGAAGCCTCTGAAACTGGATGCCTCTAAATCCAGAGGGGATTATGAGGCTAACTAGTAACGAGACACTCAACAGCAGTTTGCACTTGTCTCGTTTTAACTTGTGGCCTGAGCCCGAGAGCATCTCTGTTCTCCCACAATGAGACCGATTTATTGCGATTTATTGCACATGTTTGTGAGAGCAAATGGGGTTGCATCGTTCTTGAACAAAAGGAAAGACAGTTGAACTGCTTTTTAACTGCAAACTTAATCACTGTACTTGTTTGCTTTAGCAAATCCACTATCTCTCGTCGGTCTTCACTCTGGGAGTCTTGTTGCTATGTACACTGCTATCTACAGACTCATCATTCTTCAGTAAACACATTATCACATTTATGGGTATTACGAGAGTTCAATTTATGTTCCTCTTAGCCTGGAGCCGTCTGTCAGGCGCTGATTACAAAAACAATGCTTTTTTTTTTGTTGGGTATGGGAATGGTTTTGATGTCATGGTTTTAGGGGAAGAAGAGGGTGTCTGCAGCCTCTGTGAGAGATTTTCCATTTGCATTCACCGAGCCAGGTGGTAAAGCCTGGTGGCACTGAAACCTGCTCTGCTCTGGATAGAGCTGATGTGTTTTGACATTGCTGTCACCAAAACGCAGGCTGAAAGCAGGCAGGGGGACGCTGTGGACCCTGGAGAGAGTGACACACACACACACACACACACACACACACACACACACACAGAGGGATGGAAAAGGTAGAGAGAAGAGGATTAGGAGACCATTGAAAAACCAGAGGGACAGAAAGAGGGAGATGGGGGGAAAGAGAGGCACCAATTTGATTTTGTTTATCATGAAGTTCTCATATTCCGCTGCCCAAATAAGCTCCATTTCAACCCCTGTCTGCTTCGGCAATCCAGCAGCTGGCATGTCCTGTTATTACATTTTCATCATGAAATGAACAATTTTCTAAATGTCACCTGCAGTTTTCAGGGCTTTAATCCATCAGCAGCTGACCAGCAGAAATAGACTGTAACAGAGGCAGCTTGTCATGCACTCCCAGGGGTCTTTGTCAGAGCCATCACCTTTCCAGACACTTCATGTGTGCATGTGTGCATGCACTTATGCATTCAGTGTGTGTTAGTTGTATTGAAAGTACTTTTAGTTCACCAACCCCTATATGGCTCGAGCTTCAGGGCTCCAGGGGTGACTGCTGTCACTTAGCTGTCAGAGGGCATTAATCCAAAAACCACATTTATTCATGCCATACTATAGAAAAAAAAGTGAGTTTCTTTCTAGTCCTCATACCACTGCCCCTGTTGCGTGCTGGTATCATCTTTGGTTAGCAAGATTAAAGGAGGTGGCAGCTTTATCAGCCCATTTTATATCAGTTTAATCCATTTTGTGCCATGACACTCCCTGTGCATCACATCTGCTGTGTAAAAATAGCCTAACACGGCATGGCACCACACTGACTGAGCTATTTTTAGAGCAAACCTTTGGAAACTGATTTTCCTCTTTCAGATACCCAGACAAAGTAATGCCCTTGTCTGACATATCGGGGAAGATGCCCCCCTCAGAGGCTGCCTCCTTTGACACGCTCTGGTGTGCATTGGGTGATGAAAGTGGGGTTCAGCAGAGCGCTGCTTTCTCTGTCTCTGCCCTGGGGTTGCTCCAGTGGGGACCTGCTCAGCCGTCACTGGCTGTCAGCTGAGGGAGTTTATGTTGAACTGGTCTAACCTGGCGAGCTTCCTGCTCTGGCTTCTGTCTTTGCCAGTAAAAGAGGTTGTTCTGTGTTCAGTCTGCCATGTTGGACAGTCGTTTGGCGAAACAGCGGTGTTGCTCTCTGCTCTCGGTTGAGCAGAACACGTGACGGCAGTAGCAGCAGTGGAAAGTCCCATGGATTCAAACACATTGATTTTAATTCTGTAATAAATGAAAACTACTGGGATGAGAGTGAGGGATGGCAGCAGAGGGGAACGGTTTGTTTGGCCGGTATGTGAACTGAAGTTTGAATCTAGAAACCAGAAGTCACAACAGGCAGTGACTGGAGTTTTAAACTTCTGATTTGTTTCTGTCAGTGGTTCGTGTGTAATAGACTTATTAAGATTCAGAAGACAGTTTCTTTTGCAGAATGGAAATGTTGCTTTCGGAAAAAAATAGCAGCATGGAGCTTTGGGCTCCTGAAGTTTGGATGAGACAGCTGCTGTCAGCAAAAATAAAAAAAACTGTTTGATAATGAAATGGTGCTTTAATGAGAGTTCAGCCGATAAGTTTTTACGTGCAAATGTGATGTTATACTGTTATACTGTAGTCTAACGGCCTTTACACAATGGGTGCGTAACAATTAAACAACACGAGAATGCAAATTGTTTGGATGTGAAATGTCTGAATCGAAACTCTGCACATTGGCAGAGACATGAATTTGCGACAAAAACAGAAATACCAATTTGCGAAAGAGTTCTGAGAGCTCACTCCAAAGAGGGGAGAATGGACTCACGTTACAAATACAATATTTAAACATAGCATAACTTATCAGCCATCAAACACAAAATATTGAGTGAAAATACGACACCACACGTCACGGGCATTAACAACGGGCGGGTGTAAACCATATTTAGATAGGTGAAAAGTTAACGGTGCCTCCCATACGCTAACATACGCTAGCTAATGTTACCTCATCCAAAAGTAAACCGCATAAGATAATGTTACTCACGATTTGCAAAGCCCAACTGATCGGCGACACTCTGCCATACTTTATCTGAGATCATTGTCATTATAATTTGAGTGCTGTTTGTCAGACAACGCTTGGTGCTGAGAGACACAGATTACAGTTTGTCAGCCATCGCTGTCGATGTTATTATTGTGGAATACAGATGTGATCTCAGCCCTGCACAACCACTGCGACTGGTTAATGCGTTTGTTCACAGTGTAAATGTTCAGAAAACTAGACCTTGATCCGAAAAATAAAAGGGTCACTTTTTCACAGCATGATATTTGCATTCTGTTTGAATATACTCATACCCAATCAAAAATTGGAAAAAAAAATGTGTGCAAAAAAACTCCCCCAAAACAAGCCACCAAAAGCACAGTTGAGTGATTTTAACAGGTTTGAAAAGGACACAGACAGGACAGATGCTCCATGTCAGGCAGCAGAGTCGCTCCCATTGACAGTTAAATGTGTGATGAGAGGTGTAGTGATAGGCCCCATCGGTCAGGTGAAGCCCTGAGGCGTTGTCAAGGGATGTGATCAGTTCTGCGAGCGGCGGAGGGGATGAGGTCAGAGTCGGTGTCGGGGAGCCAGACTAAAATGGTCCACACCAGCTGCAGCTGCTGAGATCGCCTGCGACTGCAGGGCTCAGATTAATGACAGCCATGACACTCTCACACCTCGCTCACAGCAGCAGTGGCGTGGCAGGCTGTTAGCACTCAAAACACCTTTATTTCACCACTTCATGAGAGCCCGCACACCAAAGCTCTTTCACACGCAAGATCCTGTCTAGTTTTTGCTAATCCTGGATGAGCTAAATCATCTTATTTTAAAAATTTAGCAATTTTTGTATATTTGAGCCCTCAATGCATTCTAAGCTAACTGTACTTCTCACCTCAAAGATTTAATTTTTTTTAAAAGGCTCACAACAAGAATCTAACTGTCAATGGGAAAAACGAACAAACAATTGCAGCCCAGATATTGTGGCAGGAAGTGGAAGTAAAGTTAGAAATCAACTTTCTGTTTCTGTGTTCTGAGTTGTATATGTGTGTTCAGACAGAAAGCTGGAAGAAAAATGTTTGCCTTGAAATCGTATTAGTGCATATTTGACTGCTGGAGCGCTTGTGCCGTCTGTATTGGCCCTAAACAGCCAACAGATGTTAGATGTGAGTTAGCTCACATGTTCACACCGACAGTGCGAGTACTTTGTGTGAGTGTTTGTGGTCAGCTCAGCCTCTGACCAATCAAATTCTCCCCATCTTTTTTCACCTCCTATATGTATATATATATATATATATATATAATACTAATAAAATACAAGTGCAAATTTCTAGCTTATTTTGATGCCTGCATGATGCATGAAAATTATAACATACCAAGGCAAAGAAGCTATAATCTTTCCTGGCATCTATCTTACATCTATTTGTGTTCTTTTATTGGCTTATAGACCTACTATGTGCTCTCTTTTTTAAAAAACAGTTTTTGCTCACTATGTCTTATCACAAATGACAAAATTTCAACTGTGGCTATTTTCAGAAGTTGGGAGATTTTTTTTTTGTTTTTGGCTGTTTTATGGCAACACAAACATGTTTTTACTAGGACAACGGAAAAATTTCCAGTCTTGTCTCTAGAAACAAACCCAGGTATGTTAAGCCAAAACATGATTTTGTGCTAATCATCACTGGGTGTTTTTGTGCCTAATCCTTACTAGAGGTTCAAAAACAGATATTTTAGGCGAAAAGATCTTTTTCTAGTCTCAGAAGTGATTGGACTTAATCAGGACTTAGGAAATCTAAAGTTTTAACATTAAACATATCCAATAATTGCAGAAACAATGCCAACATTAATTCCTGGTGAGTGGGTCTGATATTCCTACTTTCCTTCTGTTAAACAATAATACAAACAAATCTCATGATCCCACACTACTTCATGAGGTCGTCTAAGAGGATATCCTCTAACCACCCTGTCAAAGCCACTTTCTCACCCACGCGTCTGAGAGTCTGTTTGGACTCAAAGATGCCTGTTCTTCTTTTTCCTTCATTTAAACACTAATCAATTTCCTCTCAAAGAGGATCAGGGGGCTGTTTAATGGTTGCAAAGAGGGAAAAACAAGCAGAGAAACAGATCAAAGCATCTCTAACACTGTAGCCAGGTGCAAAGCTCCGAGAGCCACGCTTTCATGTGCTGACTGGAGCAGCTGCATAGATGACCCACAATATTAGCCAGGCTTTGTTTTTATAATGGGTGGTCCTACAGATCAGTCCTAATGTAAAAGGAATGAGGTCACATATGATAATCATGAGCAGGCTAATCATATCCGAAATGCTTGATTGGATGACTGGTGCTTTGAAGGAGCTGCGGTTTGCAACTCATCTAATAAGAGCTACTCAAGGGCTAAATGGTGCATTTATTGATTATGATGAAAAATGTATGTTAGAATTCACAAGATGCTCAAGAAGAGCTTGTGTCATTTGTGAGATAACCATGAAAAAGACAGAGAGTGGAACAGTAACGAGTCTTAAAACGCATAACGGTAGGGGTGACTGGTGGCTCAGTTGGTAGAGCAAGCACCCCATATACAGAGGCTCTGTCCTTGCCGCAGTGGCCACAGGTTTGATTCCACCTGTGGCCCTTTGCTGCATGTCATTCCCTCTCTCTCCCGTTTCCTGTCCACTCTTCAGCTGACCTATCTGAGAAATAAAGGCACAAAAAGCCCCAAAAATATCTTTAAAAAAAACACACACACACACAAAAAAAAACAGACCGAAACAAAAAACAGTCTAACGTCTGGCTCCCTTCTCTCAAAGAAAATGTTTTTTTTTGAAAAAGGTTGTTGCTGAAAAGTAGCTAAATGAGAGAAGAAAGGTCAGACGTCAAAGTACCATGCTGGCCATTCTACTCGCTAGCTAGGTTTGTTTCACAGCCTCATGTATTTATACTCACACTCTTACAATCTATTTTGACTCACGCTTTTTTGACCTGTAGACTTATCAAGTTATAATGTGTGTGTCGCCCTGTATTGTGCAGCAAAAAGCATAGTGGTGATGTCATCAAAGTAATGCAACCATGGCGTAGGCCTGTTTCATTCTGGCTAGCATTAGCTTTTTATATCCTAACCTTCATAGCATTTGAAATGATCTTGCTAAACAAAACGTTTAAGTATCCAGAATTTTTTTTCACCACAGAGATTATTTTCTGCAATATTTCAAAATCCATTTGAAAAATCACATTGGCTTTTTTGTGGAGGGGACCAAGGTGATGCTAGCCTCAAGGCTATAGCCAAAAAATATATTTACATCATCCCTGCAGCTTTATTCTTGAAGCTAAGGGTGACGACCCAGTTTTAACAGAAAATTATACCTTTAAAAACCTACTTTGCCAACCTGAGTTGATGCAAGCTGACACATTCAAACAGGCGGGAGTTTATTGGTCATGTGACACGGCTGACCTTTCATTTGTAAGAATAAGCAGTGAGGACAACAGAACAGCAGAGGTCCTTTAGAAAGCGGCTCCCGCAGTGTGGTGGACTGGATGCTGATTCTTTGAGACAGCTGTTGTGTTGTAAGGTGTGGCTCTGCTAGGATGTCATTTCACACAAACATACACACACACACACACACACACACACACTGCTGCAACACTCTGTGGAGGCCGCTTCACCTGTGATGCTGACCCTTAAGCTTATAAGGAGAGGTGTTACACACACACGGCATGGTAGAGATAACACTGTGAAGAGGAGAGGGAGATCTGCCACAGCTGAACAAAAGAACCCTGAAAGGAACACTGAGCCGGGTGGTTGTACTTGTTGACAAATTGCTGACAAATCCGACCTTATGCACTGTTTTTTGGCACGTGAAGCTGCAAATAACACATTGGTTTTAGCATGTATGGGAAGATGTTTTAAAAGTAACAGTTTGGATGCTTGGCTTTTGCCCATGCAGCAACTTGGAGCAGCAGTGTTACATTAGTGACATTTTATGAATGTCATCCTGTTCATTGGCTGTGAAGTCAAACGCAGCTTGTGAAGTGAGGTGGATGATTCGGACACTGAGTGATTGACGCTCTTCTCCTGCGCTCAGATAACATCGTTTGCACAGAATAACTTTTTCACAAGTTATCTCTGTTTCTGACTCATTTGCTTTGACTTCCTGCTTTTAATCTTGCCTTTTTCTCTCTCTGTCCGGCTGTATCTCCTCTGCTTTATGATTGATCTGTTCTGTCAGTGCGGCGGCTTATCTTTGCTCACTGAGTCTCCTCATGGAGGATCCTGTCTTTCATAAAATCTGATTCTTTTAATCGAAAAGTCATACATGAGTGATTGTTCGCTTCCACAAAGGCAGAATTGTCATTAAGGAAGTACTGTTGGTTAGTTATTATAGATTTAATAAAGTGTCCTTGCCCTATCAGTGAAAGTGGCACAATTCAACTTTATTATCAGGACTCATCAAACCTGGACTGATCTGCCAGAGGAGATGAAGCACTCTAATTCTATTTCTTCTCTAAAAACACCTTTTTTCTTTTTTTCTTTTTACAACTACTTTGTCTTTAATTTTTCATTAATTTGTTTTTCTAATTGTTTTTACATTGTTTAAATAATTTATATATTTTAGATTTTAATTTGTGTGTTTGGACTAATTTAGTGACTTGTGCTTGGAAAATTATACTTTTAAAGTTTGTGTTGCGTTGTGAAATTTGTCTCATATTGGTTGCAGATTAATGTTTTGTTTTTTCCTTTTTCTTCTTAGCTTTGTTTTCTTTTTTCTTATATTAGCCTTTTCATTTTAATTTAGTTTAGTTTAGTTTAGTTAAGTTTTATGTATGTCATGTAATGCTGTAATGTTTTTTGGACCCAAGGAGCCCCAGCTGGTCTGGCTATTACCCTTAAAATAAACATACAAATAACTAACTCACTTATCATTATTTAGCCAATTTCCACTATAAATTCTCGTTCTTATTCTTATCCGGTAGTTTCTGTGCTTTTCATGTCTTTGTAAAGTACTGAATGCGATTAGGTTTTGAAAAGTAAAGTACGTAACCAATTTTTCAAAAGTTCTGTAAAAAATATTATTTCTGTCATCATCATTGTTATTATTTGTTTTCTCTGGAGCAAAGTTGCAGCACAGCATTCATGGAGGAAGTCAGTGATGTGACCTACCTGCAGACAGAAGCAGGCGATAATGGTAGCGGGCCTGAGGGAGGAAGAGCGTGCAGCACTGTGAGAAGCAATTTGAGGAAGCTCAATAAGTCATGACCCTGTAGAGGTTTTATCATACAGCACTCAGGCTTACTTTCATGTGCTGTGACAGAACCAGGAGGTGCCCCATTAGGCATGAATTCCCAAGGTATAGCATCCGATCTCAGCTGGCAAATCAGATTATACTGTGCATACTATATATGTCGACAGTACAGTTTGTGAACTCGGTGCTCCTGCATTCAGGTTTCCTATAAAGCACCAACATGTTCAGGCCCCTACAAATCATTTCCACTCTAAAAAATGTTATTAATTCTGGGACAAGGACTAACATACAGAAATAGTGTTGCTGCGATTAGAGGATGACCAGGGGAGGACATGCTGTATATACGAGTAAAGGATGGCCTCGCCAAAGGTGGTTCATTACTGGTACAGTGACTGAGCGTAGCTGACAGCTGGGGCACGGGAGTGCGCCGCATAGGCAGGCAGGACACTGCTACTTGGCAGGCAGGTCCAAACTGTCACCGCTGATTTCTACAGTCAGGTCTGAAGAGAACACTTCTCATCAGTGTATCTTTGCTCAACCAAGGGTACTGGCAAGGACTAGCACGCAAAACATGATAATTAGAATTTTATTAATTCATTCTGTCACATGTGTGAGGGAAAACACACAAATCTTGTGCTTCTATGACAATATTTTGCGCAAATAATAACAAATATCTGCAAGACACATAGTTGTGAGTCACGGCTTCTCTGTGTCAGTCAGGTCTCAGGAGAGCAAGTGATGATGATGCTGACGATGATGGTGATGATGATGGCATAACGCCTGAGGATGAGTCAGAATCTGTCAGAATCTGTGATGCTACCCCGGGCCAGGTGTAGAGCTGAGGTCCTGAGGTCTCTTCACGGCCACTGAAACCACCTGTCAGAGCTCAGCACAAAGAGCACTCGACACAGTTGTCTCAAAGACAGACCTTCTCAACAGCTTGATGACAAATACATGTTCAAATAACCTTGAGTTGTGGCGACAGGTCGGGAAAAATGTGGTGCAGCAAACTATAACAGAAAGAGGAGTGCTGCTGGGTCTTTGGTGCTCTGGTGAAGTAATCTTTGAAATAGAAATAGGAGAGAAAGCCCAAAGGTTACACCCAGACAGACAGAAACAGAGTCAGGTGCTGTTTTGCATCTTACCTGAGTATCTCTTGTTGTGACAGGCTATTCAGCAGGCTCAAACAATAGGGCTGTGCTAAAAAAAACAGCAATATATCACGATATTAAGTTTCATGATATCTGTATCATATCATGACCCATTTATCATGATACGTATTGTATTGTGAAGTGCAAGCCTTCAAGATCAATCACATAAAAGAACATTTAAGCACTTTATTTTCGTGTGTCCACTGCTTTAGTGCGTCCAATTATTATTATTTTTTCTGTTTAATGTTTCGACATCCACGTCAATGTGTTTGGTAATTTTTCAATATAACTCAAATATAATGCAAAGGAAATTTTGTATGAAATTGTTCTGACTCTAACTGCCAGTTAAATTATGAATATGATGAGATGTGATGTATAAGGACTACTCAGATCGTACACAGTAACTTGCATCTTTTTCTACATTGTCAGTGAACTATTTTGAATATTGCAGTATATCACAATATGAATTGTATCGCAATTGTATTGTGATATAATCGTATCGTGATATAATCG
>JAQLOL010000005.1:15119057-15130725 GCA_029783665.1 Naso thynnoides | reverse complement strand
ATATTATATTTTTTTCTATATATATATATATATATATATATATATATATATATATATATATATATATATTCTCTCCTCACCTAATTTCAGAGACCATTGGGTCTCTTCTGTAGTGGAATTTACATACAGTGTTATTATGCACACTGTTACTATGTTGGCCTGTTGGCAAATGCTGGCATAAAATACAAAGCTTAAAATGATGTAAAATTGGTTCCTTGCGCAAAAGAAGAAAAATACTTGAACTAACATTATGTAAACATGTCATCCTTATTTGTGACAACTGCTTTTGAACAATGCACATAAGCTACATCCTACTTAAAAATGGACGAGACTCTTCCTGAGACACTCATAACAATACTCACAAGCAGGACAGTGAACAGAACGTTTGTCCACGGGAAACATTTAAACATGACATTAACTCAGGTGTTTAATCACGGAAACAGCTATTATTTTATTGGGTATTGAATCGGCAGATATCGGCATACTGGCCGATATTCGATAGTTCTGTTGATAGCGATAATATTGTGCATCTGTATTTTCCATGACATTGGATTATAATCTGTCCCACAAGGGTTTTAATTGTAACCCAGTCTCATAGAAATAGCCACACAATTTAGTCTCTTGGACTCATGTATGTGAGCATGAATTGTCAGTGTTTTTAATGTGCGACCAATTCACAAGTTTTCCCTTCTATCAAAGTAAATCATGCGCAATGAACTTTGCAATTCTTTAACAAACTAAAAAGTTTTTCTAACTTTAAATAACCCCTAACCCTAAATCCTACACATCCCTGTGACTCCAGTGCAGTACATTAATGTAATTTCCTTCACTCAAAGAAAAAGTGTGCTGGCACATAGTAAAGTCACGCAGAATGTGAGGAAATCAGGAAAAAAAATGTCCATGTCCAGAGATCCTGTAAATAAATGAATATGTCACAAACTGCTGCGATATAATGCTAAACTGTGTCAACCCACAATACATTTGACAGGTCTAGAAACTGGCAAAATTTAAATTATTAACAATTGATTTTCCTGTTGTAATGGATGAATTTATATTTTATGCCTCCCTCAGTTTGAGCACCTGCCTTCTTACACTCATCCTCTATAAATTGAAGTTTGCAAAACATTTTATCAATACTCGTTGGGATGATTGCAGGGATTTCTTCTAAATCCGACAAGAGGAAAATCAAGTGTGTGTAGCAGATAACAGCGGTCAGTGTCCTAAGCTGCCGCCTCCCATAATCAGACAGATTCAGGCCGCTTCAAGCAGGACACAGGGACAGGAGGAGGGAGAAACTGAGGTGAAGGACATTTCAAGAAAAGGCAAGATTCAAACTATATCACTCTGCATTTGGAGCACAGGTGGGCAATCAGACAGCAGCATATTGGCCGCTGGCTTCATCTGCCCTGGGCAGACATGACAAGTCGTTTCTGAAGCTGCTGGTTTCACCCTGGGGAGCTGGCATCCAGGTGAGCCAGGAGCAGAGCACAGCAGATGCTTTGATGGAAGGAGGAAGGAGCACGGATCAGAATCTGACCCGCAGCAGAGAAAATAGAGGTTGTACACAGCAGCACCCTCAGACGGTACAAGTACATTTACTGTCTAAAGCAGCTAAAATAAATTTTTTTTTTCCATCAAGTGGACAGATGTTTAGATTTTAGTTGTTAATGGAGAAAGCAAATAAGAGGGGAATCCTTTTGGGTGAAACCATTTTCTCCCCTCACCTGTCTGAAAAATTTACACATACATTAAAAAAAAATTATAATAAACCCAATTAATTTCTTTTTATAATAACCACAAAAATGCAAAACCTTCCAAAAATATACAAATATGCAGTTCTTTGGAATTTTTTTTAATGTGTTATTTTAGATTTTAGTCAAGTTGTGTCAGAAAATCAAATTTTGTATTGTTCATTTTTTTCTGGGAGGACCTCTGACATGCATGCTCAGTTGGATATTTGTGAAAGAAAAATACACCTTAATTGACTGGAAAACTTTCACAGAATGAATTTATTCCAATGAACAAGATACACGGCATGCTGGGCTCCCTCCACCGCCCATGCAGACACTCACACAGGAAATACACTCATTGTTACATTGCATATTGTATGCAAAAACACATACAACATACAGTACATGTGAAACAATAATTTCTCCATCGCATTAGCAATGTGAGAGCGGATTTTCAAGCAGCAACTACAAAGAGTTTGCCACTTACATGACAAGGATGCCCAACTAGGCTACTGTATTTACAACAGTGCTTGACTGAATATAAACAAAGAGGCTTAAAACCTTCTACCTCTTGAAGATGAGTCTCTGTGGGCAAAGCCACGTGAAATAAGGTGAAGCCTCAGTCATCAGCAGGGTTTAGTTACCTCCAGTAAGGTGACTGTTTTTTTTTCTGAGGTTTTTCTAAACACCAGGACTAAAACAGGGCGCTTCTTCAGACAGTTCTCATCGCATCGTCTCCCGTCAGGCTTCGCATCTCCTTCAAATCACTACAAAAAAAAAAAAAAAAAAAAAGTCCTAGTCAGTCAATAGGCTCCAACAATAACTGCCTCCGTTTCTTTAGACGGCCTCCTGTCCGTGACTAAAAAGTTAATCATCCCCTCTGACTTTATGAGAAGGTTGCAACCCAGGAAAAATATGCCGAACACCACCGTGAGGGACAAAACGCACATGACGGCGATCTGGACCACCCTCATGATGAAGAGGCTCCTCTCATCCGGCGCGGCGGCCACGAAGCCGTTATCAGTCACCACGGATGAAAAGTTGCAGCAGAAAAACTCCTCCGTCTTGTTGAGCAGTCCGCCCTCCGTTTGGTTGAAGCCGGTGTTATTCATTTCCACTTCCACGAACAAGGATTGAATTAAATAAATAAATCAAACTTTCAAAGAGAGGGAGAGAGAGAGAGGTGCAAAAGGGCAGAGACGGGAGACGCGCCTGGAAGGAGCCCCAGAGGGATTCTCATCAAGTGGAAAGTGAGGAAGATGAGGCGCTGAATGGGAGAAGTTCCGTCAGATCACGCAGCGCTCTTCTGGAGTTTAACAAGCGGCTTTGGCATCGCATTACTGGACGTTTCATGTGTTCGCCTGCCAGTTTCAGAGCGGAATGAATCCACCAACCCGCGGTTAAATAGCCAGACTGCACCTGCCTGCGTTTAACCGCTGAGGCGGCAGGACCAAGCAGCACGAGCGCCACCATAGGACCAGACCGCATGGGTGTCATCGGTGTCCACGTGCACGCAGGCGTCTATGCAGTACATTATGTCCTGTGTGTGTATTATGTAGGAGCCGAGGTTTTGCCTGTGTGGCCCGCCACGTGTTGTTGGGTTAGTGTATGCATGCAACAATGTATGTACCCTGTGTGTGTGTGTGTGCGTAGGCCTGATTTAGTTAAGTTTAGTTTATTGTTTATTTGGGAGGGACAAGGCAAGTTAATGACATTAGCAGAAAAACATGGCGATGTAAACAAGCCAGAGTGCAGCCATAGGCTAATTTCCATCTGTTGTCCCTTTTAGATGTTTCCTGCGGAAATGCAGCATGCATTAATACAACTATATGTGCAAGTCTAAAAACATATCAGGTAACAAGTTAACAAAATACAAACAACAACAACAAGTAACTTCGGGTAACAAAAATATGTACACAATGTCTTTTGCACCCTAATATATTCTACACATTTCAAGTTTCGCACTCTATACTCTCAGGCACACAGTACATATTATACTCCGTACTCTTATATACACAGTACACATATAGCACACATACACACAATACTCAGTGCATTCCGCACTCTGTGTACTTATTTTTGTTAAATTCAGATAATAAAAACAATAGCACAATGTCTATTGCACCCTTAGGCCTATATACATTAATACATTATATTATATACATATACATTATATCTAAGTGTTGACAGTGAACAAGACTGTGTGGAGCCCAGGACAAGAAATAAATCCCCGTCTTTTTTTCCTTTTCTGTAATAGATCACAGATTGTAAATAAGCCTTTATCTTTTATGCGAGGCAAGGCAAGTTTATTTATACAGTACCATTCAGACACAAAGACATTAGAAGTGCTTTACAGAGGCATAGAAAACACATAAAAAAATCAGATATTAAGAAAATATTAAGATTAAAATTAAAAGATAAGAAAAGCAAATGTGGATACGATGTGAATTAGTGTGAGCTGGCTGCAGAGTTCAACAGGTTATTGATCATCTATGCAGCAAATCTGTTTGGGAAAATAAATCACTCTGTCTTTCTCTCTCTCTCTCTCTCACACACACACACACACACACACACACACACACACAACCTTTTGGTAATTGATTAAAATCTGTTGCCAGCAGTGTCGGTGTGTTGTGTTATAAATTAGCTTCCTAAACTCATTTGCACTCTGACTCATCAAAAACAGTGATGAATACCTACTTATAGTCAAGGTGGTCCTTAGCAAACTGGTAAACTCCAGAAAGGTTTTCTCCCATTTGTGCAAATTAAATTAAAGCGTTGCAGTAAAACAAGTAGCTCATAACACAAAAAGGCTCAGTTCTTGAGAGTAAACAAATGGCTACACTTGAGCCACCATTACGAATGTCAGGAAGCTGAATTTGACACAGCTAAACAGAATTCTGCCTTTTTCTAATGTGGCATGACAAAGTGTTTGTAAGGCTACTCAGGGATGAGTATCATAAAGATTTTACTCTACTACTTAACCGATACTTCCGTTGATCCGGTACTTTAACGGTACCGGTTACCGGTTCTCTTTGTTACCCTTTTAAGAGAATGCACAGGATGAACAATTGCTTTATTACATATCAGTCTATCAATTCTAAATCTAATCAATTATATCATGATTGTAGTTCAGGAATTCTGTCTGAAATGGTGAGAGCATCATCCAAACTCATTTAGAAAACAGCGTAATTAGTAGCTTAATTGCTGCATCAACAGTGATTACACTTGACTTCTGAACAAGTTTGGATGATGCTTTCACCATTTCAGACAGATGTCACACTCAACAAGTCGCCTCATCATAAAAAAGCTGAAAGACACCAGAAGAGGTTGAAAATGTGGGCTGCTTGGATGTTGGGGGTAAACACACTACACTTGACATAGTTTCATCCCAAAATGATGTTTTACACACATACTGACAAGTGGCAGTTCAAGTTCATCACTCAGATATATTTTTCTGCAACAGTTTCTTAACCAGCGGCACAAAGACATGTCAATTGGTCTAGTTTTCACCCTGGAACAAAGAGGAACCAGGACATGCACTGACATCTAGTGGATGTTTTAAATCTGGCGTGGAAGCAGGGTTTGTTTATCTGCATGCATCTCACAGTTATGAATGGCAGCCATTCTTATCTCACAGCACACCTACTACAGTATCTTGTCAGTTGCATTCCAACCAGATCTGATAAAATTACAATGAAGGCTTCAAATAAATAAAGCAGTCTGCAGTCTGTGACCATGTTTTAATGACATCAGAGAGTAAAAGTAAATGTTGGACTTTGATCGTTACCCAGAGGCCAATGCAAAGCTGAAGCCTCCCGGTGAAAGCAGCAGAGGGCAGCATTGCTCAGCGTGATTCACTCTTTTTTGAAATAGCTGTGACGGACAACAGTGTCTTGTCTGTCACAGTTGATTTAAATAGTCAGAGAGACATTGTGTCAGTCTGACTATTTAAATCAACTGACTCATAGAGGCATGCACAAGCACACCAGGGTGCATGTAATTTATGCTGTTATTAAAGTCTTTATTCTGTCACTGCCTGGCTGTCCATTACTTTACTGTTTCTGCTTTGACCATCATGACCACCATTTTTTATGTCTGAGTGACACAATGTGACATATGTGACATTTTTTCCGCTGCGCAGAGGATTGTGGGTCAGAATGGCCAGAAAAGCATGCTGGCTTGTGTACTGCAAAATTTGACCAGATATAGTAGAACATCCTGGTACTTCTGGCATACTGCATTTCACATACTACATACTAGGACATGCTAAATCTTTTTCTGGCATAATAATAGTAAGGTAGTACGGGTACTGGAACGCAGGGGCAGTTTCAGGCAATCATGTTTTCTGAAAGGTAGGCCATGTATTTGGCCTAGTTTTATTCACCATATATTTAGTGACGCTTGCCAACTTCCTTCCTCACTCTGGGACAGTTGTTACACCGGAAGTTAGCAACAGGTGACAAAATAAGGCACCTTTACCTTGTATATTATTAAATATCTCTCTGTGATTGAACATTACTGGAAACATTGTGGATAATGTAAGTAGGCTATGTGATTCAGCAAAACTTAGCTTATAGCTAAGCATCAATTTAGTTGAATGTAGATATTTTAATGTGGAATTGTTGGACTCCTCATTGCAAGTTTAAAATTATCTGGACAATATTTTGATGCATAGGCCTAGCTGTATTTGTTACCTAATTCTCATCCAGGTCAATTAAAAACTTTAAGTCAAAAGGAGCATTTTTTGAAGGCTAGAAACTGAAATAGAGAGCACATGTTTAAAAAAAAAGCTTTAAGGCATTAAAATTTTCATGAGAAGTGCCTAAAACAAATCTTTGTGCTTGTCATTTGAACTCTCGATTTAAAACAAATAAGAAAAATATATAAAAACAAAAACGAGGGCAACAACAACAAAAAAACCAAACAAACACCCCCAAAACAAACAAACAAGTCTTAACTTTATCAATCGTTCTAGTCCCTCCCCCCAGCCAATGAGAGAACAGCTTAACCGCCCTCTCTTTAATGAATTTCAGCGTGTCATCCTCCTGGAAGTAATGACCAACGGGCCCACGTGGTTCCAATTAAAATTAAAAATAGCCTACATTGCTTTGCATGTATTACAGGCAGTAATATTGCGGCACCAACCACCGTGTTTTGCCTCTGGTGGGGGTGCGCGCGCCTACATTTACCGTGCGCACGCGACGCTCCACTTCCAAGAGGATTCCGTGAGCGACGTCGCTCTCAGCCAATCAGAGAAGAGAACCGGGACGTTTGCGGGTCAGTCGGAGCTGAGGTTAGATTGAGCCGAATAATATCTCGCCTGTCCTCGCTTACCGTTACGATATTCCGTCGGAGAACAGGTGCGTGGCGCGACTTCTCCGGCGTTACACCGCATCGGCGCTCAAACGGACGCGTGAAAATTCACGGAGACCCTCCGCGTCCACCGGCTCGCTGCGACTCGAACGGGGACAAATCACGTCGAAGGGTCCAAACAGGTACCATGAGAGAGGTGTTAGTGGACGGACGCTGTCACACGGGATTGAGGACCGACGTTACTCTCCGCTCAGATGGACTGCACAACTTCGGTTGTCGTCTCGAGACGTTGCGCGTTTCCCGGAGCAATTAATTCAGTTTAATTTCAGCCGCTAATCGTTCCGTATTTTGGGGTCATGTTGTCTGCGTTCAACACGTTGCCTGAGAGCGAGGCTGGATCAGGTCACTGGTTCACTCCATCCATAATGTAACGTAGGTAAGCAGAGAGCGCTTTATGCTGCGTGCACACTTCCAATCAGACAAATAGCATCTTATCACGTCTTATTTCTTAACACAACGTGGCTGTGAGCTAGATTTGATGATGAGTATGATGATGCTTTTAGTTCGATATCAATCCAATTAAGGTTTGTTTGTGTTGTCCAGTGTTTTCCTCAGCCTTCTCCTGAAACATCCCACATCACGATAGTAGAATTAAAAATGTGGCGTGCATGCACGGTTTGTGTGTGAGTGTGAATGTGTGTGTGTGTGTGTGTGTGTGTGTGTGTGTACGCGCCACACCTTTCAAACCACCTCTGTGATGAGCCGTAATCTTTTTTTGTGTTGTTTGGGTTATAAAAGAAGCTGCAGACATTGGCCTAATGGGCTTATTGGGATCAGCCCCATAATCACCTCCTGTTCCTAGTAGGAGTTGGTGTAGACTGGCATTTTTCAATTGCCCTGTCAGTGCCAACGCCAACATGATACCAAAACAGTATTTAGTTTGAGAAATGTATGCCACATCTGGGTTTTTATGCCTTACAAATGCACGTTGATTCATCGCCCAGTAGCCTACCAACTTTACAGGCTTCACAGTTCAGCACTTGGTGCCACAAGCATGATTAGATTAGATTCGCGCTCAAATGTCAAAAAATTAACGTTTGACAAGAGAGTTGCAGTCGCGACTTGGAAGATTGCTGATATGAACCCTCAGCCCCTGACTGACTGAGCATATGAATACTCTCTCTGCTCTCTTCTGTCCTTGAAGTGCCCATGAGCAAGACTCCAAAATCCCAATACTTCACCAATAAGGTCCATTCCTGATAACAGAGCAGGATCTGATCACTTTTCTTCCCATCACCGTTACGCTTCCGGTGTCAGGCGCTGATCTGAATCACTTGTATGACTGGGGACAGCAATTAGTTACCAGTCTGGCAGCACGCAGCAGAAGCTCACCTGTTGAATGAATAAATGAGGAATACGTAAATGAGCTCTTTCACTGCACCAGACCTCTCAAAAACACGGAGTGCTGCTAATTACCCATCACCTCATCAGTGTTAATAATGCCTGATGGTTTGCACTTGTCTTGAAAGGAATTTAAAAGTGACTTGTTAAAGGTGAAGGGGGCTCTTTAAAGCGGCGTGAACAGCAGAGATGTAATATTTGCTATAACTGGATATTTCTAGAATTCATCAGGCTTCCTCAGTGCGGTTGGTAGTGCCAAACCCAGACACGTCCTTGCCACTGTGGACCAAAACAGACAATAAGAGAAGGGGATACAAACAGAGAGAATCGTCATTGATCTGTTTATTATGCGTGAGTGGAGGTGTTTTACTGCATACAGATTTGGGATTTGGGCAAAATGTTGCTGAGCCCATTACGTTGATTTCACTCAAATCTACATGGCATCCGTTTACCCAATTAGAAGTCTGTGAGCGGTGTTTGGATTCTGTCTGTCTGAGATCATTTCACTGCTCTGAGACCTGAGTCTGGAGCCCTGGATGCAGCTGGACGGAGGCTGCCTTGTTTTTGAATGAGAGAAGAATTAGCCCAGGGCAGCGGTGTCAGACACTGTGATAGACATTTAGACAGGGAGTGCAGAGGACTCCGTGTGTGTGTGTGTGTGTGTGTTTTTGTGTGTGTGGGGGGGTGGGGGGCAGAACCATTACCATGCTGCAAGTGAAAGATAAGAAAATCTGTCAGATTTCCAACAGGAGATGCTGCAGGCATTTCCCACTAGTTGTAAAAGTAAAGGGGAAGGTAAGTTATTATACTTACATGCATCAGCTTATTTTTAGTGTAATATTAGCTGTGTCACAATTTAGCCATGAGCAACAGAAACCACACTGTGTGATGTGACACAGTAGAGACAGTGGTGCACTGCTGCCTGGACAAACGGTCATACTCTTGGTTTATGCCCCCAGCTTTTTTTTCAGTGGCCCGTCCAGCAAGTATCCTTTTTAAATAGTGAGTTAGTGTGTTCTAAAAAGTGTTTCATAAAACTGCTCTTGCATATTTAGTTTATCAAAAAATAGGGCTGTGCTAAAACATAGATACGGCAATATTTTACAATATTCATTTATTTAAATTTCTGTATCATATCATGAAGCCCTTGCCAAAACGCAGCCCTAACGTTCGCTGACACAAAAAACCCACTTATGAACTTCACCGTCATGTTGTCAATTTCAGCGTGTCCAGGTAAAGTGCAAGAGTACGCTTGAAATTCATTTCTCATTTAAAATGTAAAATTCTGAAATTAAATATTTAAGAAATGATTTTGATAATTGGGCTGTCGTTAGCTGAGCTGCTGGCTAACAACAATGACGTAGCACTGCGAGGTCGTCTGTAATTCTGAAAGCAAAGTTCTGTTTGAGTCGTTTGCTTCGTCTTGCCTCTTAATTTCATTAATTAGTCTCCAAAGATTAAACTTTGTTGCGTTATGATTTGAGGTAAACCAACAGGGTGGGTGGGCTTTTTTTCCGCCAGGGTGGCGAAGGCATGACCCGCTCTACTCTGACTCTGATTGGCTTACTGTGATATTCACACCCTAACTAACCAGTCATCACTCCTCATGTCTAAACCTAACCAACCCAAATCAACAGAGACAATAAGCACAAGAAAAAAAATTGAGAAAAGAAATGGGCTTATGTTGCACTACTGAATGATGCGCACCAGAGGGGATTTGGAAGTGAATGTACTCAGTGCAGACTGAAAAATAAGTGGGTATATTCCATATACCAGCGTATAACCTGCACTACACCACTGAGTATAGAGTCTGTATTTCTTCTATGAATGTCCAAATGGCTACTGTGTGTTTGACTCTGTGGCTGAAAAAATAAAAAATCATTCCCTTCCTCCACTTCCATTCCTATTATACTTTCATAAGCCTTTCAGCCAACAAAAAACCTATAATTTCAGTCAAGCAGAAACCTGTTTGATGGAACACGATGTTGTTTTTCATCAGAAATATTGTGTGGCAAACATTCCATGCCAATGAGATATCTAACCTCCACAAATTGCCTCTGGCTCGAAAGCTTCCCAGATGGTCCTAGCAGCACTACACATGTAGGAAGTGGGAGAAGTCTGTAAAGAGGAAATTAGTGTTCATTCATCCCTTTTAAATGGAGAAATGTGAAGGGTCTGGGGTCAGTCCAGCGCTGGAAGCTGGGTGTGACCACCCCTCTAATAAAGGTCCCTGTGTGACCGAAGGCAGCTACAGCCGTAAAATGCTCGTTTTTATGAAACAGCAAAGAAAAACCATTTAATGAAAAGAAACCTCGGTTCTTACATCCTTGCTGGCACCACTTCTGAAGACATAAGTGGTCATTATTGTTTTAATATACATATGTGTGTCTGTATGTATTTAATAGCCTGACTGATAAATCATCCTTTCCAATATTATCAGAATATAGTGGATATATCAGTACATGTCATATGTGCAGAATGATAATAAGAGTCTCAAATTTAAAAATATCACAAGTATGTGGGAGGTCATTCTTTATCAGTGACACCCCTTCCATGCACATAGTTTGTCTAAAGCAGTTTTCACATAAATGTTAATGTCCACAAAATCAGGTGTGAAAATTGTGATGTTGCCTCTTCACACAACTGGGAAGTACCCATAGCAGTTATGTTCTTATGAACTATAAATACTTTGTTTGGTTGTGGTGGCGTGGTGTCTGGGCTGAGCGTGCAGAGGACCTGATGTGTGCGTTATGTACAGCACATCAATGATGGCAGTTGAGGCCGTTAACTTAAAGCCAGGGTAAGCAACATCTGGAAGTCAAGCTAGCTGTCGCCTGAGACTCTCTAGGAAGCAACTCTGCTGCATCCTCCCCTCCATGTTTTCGTTCCAGCTTGTGTTTTATTTCGTTCGTTGTCGCTCCCTCTTTTAAAGCCCCAGTAGGTAACTTGGCGAAAGTGAAAGTAAACTCGCGACTTGATCCGAAATTTCAACACAATACGCCGCCAAATCCCTTTATGAACCTCTGCCAAGCACCCCACACACAACAAGACACACGAACACACACACACACACACAAAGCAGCCATAATGCACCCACAGAAGACGTACCGTATCCATAGCAACCGGAGACTCCAAAACAATATAGCGTCTCTCTCACCATGAAACACACTCTTCTTGTGTGTGTCTGCGTGTGTGGAGGGAGGGAGGGGGGTTGACAGAGG
>JAQLOL010000005.1:15103319-15118957 GCA_029783665.1 Naso thynnoides | reverse complement strand
TATCAGAATATAGTGACAGTTCCAGCAAATATGACTGAATAATTGTTAATAATTCCTACCTACTGCAGCTTTAAAGCCAGTTTGCATCAAAGATTCACAATGAGACAAAACGGTTGGTGAATCTGTCACATCTGACTGATGCCACACCTGCCAAACCTCAATTAAACCCTAACCTTGAACCCCTAAGCCACCAGAGCACTTCATTATGAAATTTTCTTCATCTCAAATACAGATTCTTGGTTTAAGGGTGGGTGATATAAATCTAAAAAAATATCACGATAATCTCGACAATATAACGAGAAAAAAATTTATTTTTTTTTGGTGTAAAATTTAAAAGCTTTTGAATGCTTGCAGGATTTTTGCCTCTGCCTGAGATGGTAGATCAATTATTACTATAACTTATCATAATTAAAGCAATTTGTTGCACGTTATACGTCGAATCTTTTGTAACCAATTCACTTCCACACTGCTGTAGTGGCTCCATTTTTTTGGAACAAGGTGCTTCACCGTGGAACCAGTAGCAAAGATGCATTTGCTGTCAGTCGTGCTTTTTGCTTCTGTGCAGTATGGCGTCATTACTTCAGCAAGTCTGCCTCACAATCCAGTACAGATGATTGTATAATATGTTTTTTCCTTTCTCATTTTTCCTCTTTTCTTTTCCCTCTTTCTGTCCCCTGTTTGTCTTCTCTCTACAATTCATAGTTCTTCTATCAACATGCACTTTTGAGCCTTTGTAACAAAACTAATTCACAGTCTGTTATGTATTTTTTTTGTCAGGTTGTCCAGTCATTTAATTGCTCCTGTGTCAGTTTATTTTATTTGATTTTATTTCTAAACTCACTCAGTGAATATATAAAAACTAAAACAAATGAACATAAAAATGCTGTGTAATCTCTGACTATGATTGTGATTGAATGTGTACAGTGAGATCTGGAGAAGGTGATTACTAATCACTTTTAAGAGAGATAAATATTGATCTGTTTTAAATATGGCTCCTCACCAGTTTTGCTGACATCAGACATCTTCATAAGTTGTTTAAGATCATTTTAGCTTATTGACTGATTTTCATTTTCTGAGCTCGAAGACTGAAACAGTTTTCTCTTTCCCATAGGATGATGCCTCTCGGTCAAACCCGCTCAGTTTCCTCCCCGTTTCCTCACCCCGTCTCCAGAGTTCAAGTGCTGCATCAGCAGACCGAGCACTCCTGAGGACCGTTCTGCTGCCTGGCCGACACCCTGGGGAAGGTGATGCGACGGTTCGTCTACTGCAAGGTGGTGTTGACCACGTCTTTAGTGTGGGTGCTGGTGGACGTGTTCTTGCTGCTCTACTTCAGCGAGTGTAACAAATGTGACGACAGGAAAGACCGCTCGCTGCTCCCTGCGCTCCGAGGTGAGTCCGCACTGCTGCTGCGACACCTTTCATTCACAGGAGAGACATGACGGGGCTGAAAGTTTTCAGAGCTTTATTCTCTCTGCCTTTCTGACTCCTTCTTTAAGTTTCCAAATGTTCAGGATTTCCTATTGAAATATTCATTTGCTGCTTAAAAAGAGACTATTAAGGAGACAAAGGGGTTAATAATGAGTATATTTGAAGGCTTCTCAGAGGAAGTAAAAATGTTAATTTTAGTGTTCAAGGGCTTCAGCAGATGTTTAAGGAGAATCATTAGAGTGAGAATTTTAAGTCCAGGTCCTTTTGTGATGTTTTGAAAGGAGTTGGTTCTAAACTGTGTCCAGAAATGTAGCTTTTTTTAATATGTAATATTGTTTCAGATTAATTCCCAAAATAAATTCAAATAGTACACGTCTTCATCAACACATTCATGTGTTTGCTCTGTATGTGTTCATATGTAGGGTTTTGCCTGTTTTTGGCAATGATTGTAGAATCCACATTACATATCTGAGCATATTCTACATAAACTACATTTTGCACATCATCTACTACATTGGACCTATGCTGTAATATTGATTTCTCTCAGTAGTCACAGTGAACGACATGTCTATTGAATTTTAATGAGGTGACATTTCAGATTTTATAATCAGTGAAGAAACTTATTGAGAAGCAAAATCTGGTTTTCTAAGAAGTCGTCTGGCACGTCAATTTTAAATCAATTAACATTCAAACAAAATTAAAAAAGAGACACATAACTGTCACAAGTATCATCAGCACAAAATACTGAGAAAAAATAGACAAAATACCCAGATATCAAACTATTGAGCTGCCTATTAACTAGAGCTGTGCAAAAAAAATTGACAGGGTAAAATATGACAGTATTTATTTTTGTGATATATGTTCGGATTCCCATTTCCAAAAAGTGATATTTTGAAAAAAGAAAAGAAAAAAAAATCTTGTGTAATCAGGTTGTGAATCACAGCCTCCTCAGTTTAAGTGTATCCTGTCCAGGTAAAGTGCAAGAGTGCATTTAAATTGCATTTTAAATTTTGATGTCATGGCAGCTACATCAGTGTTAATCCTAATGTTCCTTTTTTTAGGTAAGTTGCCAATACTGAATTAAATTGGAAAGGAAACTTTGAATTAAACTGTTTTGACTCAATTTGTCCTCTGAATTATCAGTATAATGTGATGTTTAAGACTACACAGATTGTACTCAGCGACTTGTATTTCAGCTCTGTTCTGCATCATATCGTAATGTATCGTGATATAATTGTATCGTGACCCATGTATTGTGATGCATATCGTATCGTAAAGTCCTTGACAATACCCAGCCCTACTATTAACCAAAAAGATGGTTAATGCAGTCAAAAACATTTAAAGTAAACAAGGGAATAGGTCTTGAAGTCATGGAAAGAAGTAGTCGATATTTTGTGAGAAAGGAAAATGTAGTAATATTGTGTAATGCTCTAGTGATTTTTCTTTACTTCTCACGATAAAAAGGTTATTTTGACAAAAATAAATGCATACATAAAGTTCCTTGTGATGGGCAATCTGTCTTGTGTGTTTTAAATCAAGTTTCTATGAATACATTTTAATATTGTGCTGAATTGCACAAAGCCCAGAGCACACAGGCCCCGGCTCTCGAAGAAAGTGCAGCAGACATGCTTTAGCTGTGAGCAGAATGATCACAGACCAATTAAAAGAAATACAGCTCGACCACTCCACTTTCTGTTATGATCAGTCAAGCGAGCATGTGAACATAAGCCGTGGACTTTAAACGTCCCATCGTTTCACCAGGCTGCTCAACACAATCTTCATCATCTGTCACAAATCCTATTAAGTGGTGAAGTTCACTGAAACCTTTGCCTGAAAGGTCACAAAAACATGTTAAAAAATCTGCAAAAATGTGAAATTTTTAATAGTTGAAAGTATTTAACAATTTTTAATACTTATGGTCATTTGTCTATAAAAATGCAAAAGCACAAATATGAGGTTGTGATGTGGTTTGCCTCCACCCGCCTAAAATGAGTGGACTGATACAGTTATATGTAATTAAATTTGCACTGTAAACTGTAAACTATCTTTGCGTCTGAATGTTTCCGATATAAACTTTAACCACAGAACCTCTTTAGCAGAGTCCATTTCCTCACATGCTTCACAGTAAGCAGGTTTCTAAGAGGCTTGCTAAGCTGCTTTTAAGGTTAGAAAGAGGTAGAGCTGCCAGCCACTGAAACTGATTACCATACAAAAAGTGTACTGTTATATTAGAACTACTTTGCTTGTGAGACCGCTTAAACTTGACTATATGCTACATTTATGAACTGTGTGCTGAGAATTCTTTCAGACGCTGGTTTTTCAGCAGCACGCCAGGTGTTTCTAGGTTTATCTCATCATGTTTAATCCTGTTTATTCAGGCTGAAACTGAAAAGCCATTCCTAACCCTCACATGCTCACTTGTGCATGCGAGTCAATTTGATTATTCAGCCTCTCTGTGGTCACACTAATTAGTAATTAATGTGAAGTCTCAAGGTCACTGTATGGTACAAAAGATAAATCAATTTTCGGTCTGTTGGAGGTCAGTGTTAGTTCAAACTGCTCTATTCAATTTTTGGTACTCAGGTAAAAAACATAAAACATGACAAATGGGCAGATACTACATTTAACACATTTGGCTAAGCTGCTCACGGTTTATAGAGTTGAGTATGTAACAAACATTAATTTTAAGTCAAGTGTCTGGTTCCCTGATGAATGCACATGCTTTTTTAGCTCTCTTTTGGTCTCCGCCGACTCCATAGAGAAAAGTCTGATTGTCATCTTAAATGTTTTGACTTTGTTGAACAGTAACTTATTCAGTAGCTTTGAATGTCTGCCTCACTGAGAGTAACAGATCTTTTTTTTTGCCCTCTTCAAGTCTCCTAAGATCCTTGAATGCATCATTTCTGGTTATTCCAAAGTCTAGATTAATACACACAGGCTGTCCTTTTAAATTCCCCTTAAAAACCTCCTTTGAAAATAGTATTTTTTAGTGATTTGTTCTTGTTTTGTTTGAGCTTTAAAGGCTTTTTAGTTTTTTTGTCCTCTTCTGGACTAATTGGACTTTGTTTTGTTTTTTTAAGCAAATTGTGACAAAGTTTTGAAAGGTCCTATAAGGTATAAAGGTCCTACTGTACACAGTACATTCATATGTCTCTGTTTTTGGTGAACCGAAGACAATTTTCCAACATGGAGGACAATAAAGTTCAGTTCAATTCAATTCAGTTTCATCAAATTTTGTTTATATTAAGATTTTTCGCCACTAACAGTAATCTGACTTGCACCAATTTAGTTTTAACATTAGAAGTCAGTGTTCCCACACTGGTCATTGCAAGTTTGTTAATGACCTTTTAAAGAATGTCTGCCTAAAACTCCTGACTAGGAATTTCGGAATTAAGATTCCATTTAGTTTAATGTTTTTAGTCAGACCATAATAACCTTTATAGCCAAACTTCTTGTCCATTGTGGTCTTTTAAGACTTTATGTTTGCTTTATAAACTACTGTAAAGTTATTTGGATTGTTGCTGACTGATAATGTGTAAAGGAAAGAATGTTGCATGTAACTAAAGGTTCTAGTCTAGAGCATAAGGATGTGCAAACCTCTGTTGTTAAATTATTTACAACTGCACCTCCATTACATTGGTGGATTTTGCAGAGACAGATTATCTAAGGTAGTTCTTGGTGGGGTCAAGCCTCAAAAACCTGGATCCTTCACTTCCCCTTACTTTATAAAGTGATTTCTATTAAAACCGATGTATGGTATGTTTCTAACGTCATGCAGTTTGTAGCTCATTTTATTTTTTTCAATTACAATCTGAGATAACTCTTGCGTCATTAGTAACATTTTCTATTCAGACTGATACAAGTGGAGTGTCCCTTTTAGTTTGAGATAGTTTTACCTCTTAACTTGCTGGTTTGGTTGTTCTTGGAGTTGACATGTGACTGAATTTAGCAGCAATTTTTCTAGTTGGTCTTTTTGTAGAAGTATTTGTTTTTGCTTCGTTCAAGAGGGCATGTTTTAATTTGTCCAAACCGAGCTTTTTTTACACTGGACTGACATTTGTTGGGATATACCCTGAGGCAGGTAAACATATGCAGTAACTTTTCATGCAAGCTGAAAAAATCTTTTTGGCAATGCATGAAAAAACTGTTACAAAACTCCTAAACAGTAATGTGTGTTCATAGCTTATCCTCTGTCACCTTTAATCCCAAAAGAAAAACAATGTAGTTGCTTCCTGTCAGCTCCTTGAGGAGGCTGACCATTACAAAGCACAGCTGTGTGCAGCTATTCTTAAAAATGAAATGTAATCCTGAAACAGTGTTGCTTTCACGTGTGATTTGTGATGCATTTCCGCTACGAATCACTCCAACAATGTTTGGAGTTGCATATTTCTAACAGTGTTTTTAATGACCCTTCATCAGACATGCATCTTTTGACATAAGCTTCTCCTCAGGGAGTTGTTGATCCATTGAAATTGATGACAACCAGGAGAAAATAAGCGCCTTTTATTTATGCAAATGCCCACAACATAATTATTCATTGTGTGGAGAGCACTGTTCTAATGCTTTGCTAATAAATAAATTGTGATAACACAAAGTTATGTCAATGGCAAAATGAGCTGAGGTGAAGATCTTACTCATGGCGCCACAGAGTGTTGCAGAATTCTACTTTTAGCAGTTTTTCAATACACATATACAATTTTCACTGTGAATTACTGTTTATGGATTTTCTTTCACCCACAGAAATATTTTCCATTTTTTAGGTTAACATACCTTTGCAGGTATTACAATTAAATGTCAAACAATACTTCTGATCCTAATTGCCTTGAGTCTTTGCCATTTGAGCATCACCTCATTTGGTTTTCATACAGTAAAATAGTACATTGCTGTTAGGGTGATGGTGCAAATCTGAACAGCACAGTATCCCTCTGCAGGGTGTGTGGCTCTGGTTTGTTGTGGTTTTGTGTTCAGCAGGAGCTTCTCTGAATTGTACTGTAATGCCCGCTGGGTCAGACACACACGCAGGAAGCAGAGCGGAGCAGTGGAAAGAAGAGGTGAAGGTAAACTGTGGATGAAAGAGAGTGAATCTAGCTTGTGAGAGAGCCTCTGAGTGTGCACTCCGAAGCAGACCTTTTCCTGCAAAGTAAATGAGAAGTAAAAGCGCTTGGGGAAGAAGCTGCATGCAGATTAGAGTCTGAGTCCAGCTTGACAAGAGGAGTCTTGCAAACAGGATGAGAGTCCAGCTGAGCTTCCACCAGACATTTCAATTATCGAATACAGTATAGAAAAGACTAGCATACCATTTGTGAGAGACATGTCTGATCACATAATAAGATGACAGGGAGACGTGGCACATTATTTGTGTTCTGCACTGATATGTGATTGCTTCTCAAAAGACTCATTACCTGCTGGTTTGAGGGGAACCTTCTGACTGTTATTGCCTGGAATAAAACTGCAGGCAGAGACGTTGGATTAGATTGATTGACCCGAGGACAGACAGAGCTGCTGTTTTCTTCCCAGATGATCGCGGTCATCTTTTTTAATGAAAGCTCCACGTCAGGCTTAAAAAAATATCACAGACTTTGTGTCCTTAGGCTTTTGTGGTCTTTGTATTGCTAAGCGAAACCAAATTCTTGTGAGTGTTTCCAGGCTTTACATTCGATCTGACTGTTGTGTTATTTCCCAGATGAAAAATTTTGAAACTGCTGAGGGTGAAAAATGGTAATTTGCAGTCATGAGGGAGCTAAGTTGTTAATTCGAGCTGTGCTAAACACATACAAAGTCATATATTAACCTATTTCACACATGATGTAATAAGTTTTTACAAGAAAAATGATTATGCTGCTTTAATATGCTGACAGTTAAAATGCAAATACCCTGAAAGATAAACATGTAAATTAGGTTAAAGGTTTTAAAACAAAAAAAATCTTTTTCCTCACAGGTAGGAGATGCTTGATGTACTGTATCTGAATGATTTTGTTTAGGGTATAAAATATTAACCTGGTTAAAACCATCTTCATCACATGAGCTCAACATTTATCTCACTCTAGTATCAGTCTGGACTTCCAACCGCTGAATATGATTTTAAAAAAATTGAATATGTACGCCCAATCACGGACTGCTCTATAGTAATTTACAACCAACCAACAACCAACCAGCCAATCATGGACTGAGCCTCTTGCTGAACGGTAATGATGGCTTCCAAAGCAACAAACGCTAACATTAAGGTTACTAGAGTTACCACAGCAATAAATGCAGTTATTGCAGAAATAGACTCAATGCATCAGTCACACAAGGACAAGAGTATACATAACAGAATTTCTCAGAGGAACACATGCTTTTTCCTTTTTTCTGACTTATCAACCTGCTCTGTTGGTGATGAAGAAAATGTTCTCTTGCACAAAAAACCCCTCTATAGTTGTTTCACCTCTGACACTAGCCCTAACCCCAGCTAAATGCTAATGCCTTTATGCTAATGTGCTCATAATGATGATGCTAACATGCTTTTGTGTTGCATTTACCTATGGATTTTCCAAGCTCGACGTTTTAGTGTGTTAGCATTCTAATATTTGCTAATTAGCTTGAAATGTAAACGTTGTTGAGATATACCAGTCTGGTATTGTTAGCCCGGCTAATGGAACAACGAATGCTAATGTTGGAGTTCTGAAAGATTTAAAGAGCTACATAAGATAAAAAAGTGATTGAAGAAAAGCTCAGTTAACTACTTCAGGTTTGGCTGAATGTACTTTGGCCAAAAATCGAACATCATGAAGTTTTCTTAAATATGCAAAATACTATTTTGACAAAAGCCTCATTTACAATTGGCTTGATTGAATTGCGTGCATCACATATGACTTTATCCTTGCAAAAACCACATACTTGTTTGGGTTTTTTTAGGCTCAGGTTGTAAGAAAGAGACCTGAAATGTAAGTCTAAACTGGGAATGACAGCTCGCTTTGTTATTTCAAGGCCCGAGGACTGTCTCCTACAAAAATTCACAAGGATTCTGCTCTCTGCAGTTGTTCACATCTGACTTTGCTGTTTCACATATTATCAGCACGGTTAAACTATATGTGATTTTTAACCTTTGTAGTAATACAAAAGATAAGATGCTTATGTTTGTGGAGAAGGCAAACATTGTATAGGCAACCAGACTGGTGGTGATGCTGATACCATGTTTCCTGAAAATCTAAAAGCTGTGTTTATCTGGACTTATGGACTGATGGATTGTAGAGGCTGACCATGTGTTTGACGGACACTTTGTTCAATCATCCAGCTCAGCTCTCGAGCTGTGTCCATCAGATTTAAGCCAGTGCCCAAATTGAGTGTCAGCAGCGCCATAAAGAAAAGAGCTGGATCAATTGAGGTTAACAATCCAGCAGACACCAGCCCGTCTCCACGAGGGGTCGTTGGGAATCCTCTTAACCTGGGGCCCTGCAGCTAATGTGATGTGTCCCCCTTTCATGGAAATCTCTGCCTCTGCTCTTAGAGATTATTATGAGAGATAGAAAGAGCGGAGCTGGCTCTTTGCAACAGCAGCAACGACAGCAATGCTGACGTTTTGCACACATTTGACTGTGGGAGCATCCAGTAAAGATGACTGTGGTATTCTGGAGAGGATTTTGCCTTCATGCTACTTTTTCAAGTCTTAATACGTTCTCCCAAATCTTTGAATTCAAACCTCATAATAGATTAAATTAAAATTAAATATAGCTGCTAGTGTGCAGTGCTTAATACCCACTTAGCCTGAGCCACAGCAGCCAGGAGAGAGCTTAGGCAGAGCGCCTGCACTGTCTGTATTAATGTGTCTTTCACATTCAGTGTCATGAGAGAGATTTTTTTTTTTCAGCTTTTAACTGTGCAAGTGAGAATGCAATTGCATTTTCTGTTATCGCAGCATTTTCTGTTATCGCAGCATTTTCAAGTGTTGTTGAAGGAAAAACGACACACTGTTAACATACATGTGCATTTTCTAGACAGGGGATAGACTGATATGGGATTTTTGGGGCTGATGCCAATACCGATAAAAGGAAGCAAGAAAATTCAGATATCTGATATGTCTACCACTATTACATATAATATCAATTAAATGTGGTTGTCAAATACTTGTGACAAAGATATGTAATCTAGGCAGGGTGTTTTACATTTTAACAAACTCAATTCCAAACATCAGTATTGCTGTGCTAAAAAAATCGATACAGCAATATGTATGTATATATTATTGCATTATTATGTATTATTATTATCATTATTATGTATTATATTCATTATATCTGTATCATATATTGTGATACGTAACGTTAAGTCCTTGCCAAATCCCAGCCCTAAACATCATTGCACTGAACAGTGAACACTTCACTTGCTAGTTATTAATTAACGGACTGCCCTCTCTGCCATTTTAAATCACTAGTCCAAGCATTTTTTCTGGCCTTAAAAAACAGTTTTAATATAATTGCATATCAGAGAACGTAAACACTGATATCAGTATATCTGCAATAGGTCAATATTGACCGACAATAACGGTACACCAATGTATGGATCGGACACTTCTCTAGACATACTACCCGATCACATGATCTGCTTTTACAGCACGCAACAGTTTGTTCCATGCATATAAATCTAGATTTATTTTTAATAGTGTGGAAAAGTGCACTTCAAAAATTGCACTTTAAAGGGTGCAGCAACAGGACGAGCATGCTATGTTGCACACTCAGAGATAATTAATCCTGTGTCTGTGAAGTGCACTCCGCATGCACGTCTCCCACTGGTCCAGTGCTTTCAATAGAAGCTGATAGGGCACATTCGCTTTGAATTATGGACTAATTTAAATTACAAAAGATGAAACACATTAGTACAAGTACATTTGATACATTTCAAACATTTGTTTAACGTATATAATTCTCCTTTACTGAACCTTCACTTCACTTCACTTCAAAACGGAACTTTATTTCTATGATATATAACTTGTGCACAGTTTGTTCCTTGAGTTCTTGAAAAACCACCACAACTTCTATTTTCCCCAGTGGTTAGAACAGAAATCACAGCCAACAGACTGAGGTCAGTGAGGTCAGTCACTACTCATTACTCTTAGTCCCATTTGTAGAAGAGATGTGGAGCTTTTGCAATTTAGTGGGCTTTTATATCACAGTAGTTTTTCTCATATTGTTTCCTTATCAAGAAAAGACAGTATATACAGAAAGTGATTTATTTTACAATGCTGTGTGCCCTTAATTTATCACCTCCTTGGTGAGACAAAAGCAATAAATGATTTGTTTTCTAACCAGATATTCTTTTTGTTTTGCTTGTGTTACTCTCCAGCCGTGATATCCCGGAGCCACGAGGGTCCGGGCGAGATGGGCAAGGCGGTGAACATCCCCAAGGACGACCAAGAGAAAATGAAGGAGCTCTTTAAGATCAACCAGTTCAACCTGATGGCCAGTGACATGATTGCACTCAACAGGAGTCTGCCGGATGTGAGGTTGGACGGGTGCGTAAGCTTGGCTGATTTCCAGATGCATGCTGTGAATCGCACTGCTGACCCTTTAACTCCCGCACACATGCACACTCCCACACAAACACACCCATTTCCCAACAGTGCAGCATAACACAAGACCTCACCTCGCTCCTCTGCATGCAAACGTACCTGTGACACGCATCACACAATCCAAGATGCTGTGGTTTCCTCATCAAAAAACTGACATTACGGCTAACGCTCAGATTTTTGCTGCTTTAATTAATTATTTTTGGGGGATTTTCACTCCTTTAAGTGGTTATGAAGCAGCCTAAATTTAATACTGATACCTAACTTTCTATCAACATTGGCAAATGAGACCATCAGCGAGGAGATTGTAGGTTACTATCCTGTCTTTTGCGGTGCCTTTGCCTGGTTTGTTCAGTCAGTGGAAATGCTTGTTCGTGTGAAAGTCTGTACGTTTACACGCACGGTTAAGTCGAGCCACAAATAAAGCTCAATTTGGCCATTCAATTGGACTACTGTCCTTGTCCCAGCATACAAGCTCTGAGGAAGAATCGATTTATTGACGGGACTAACACATCTTTTCTGACTCTGCTGCGATAAGTGCTGATATGCTCCGCTCAGGCAGTTGCTATTGGACCTTCTTCCCACGGACCTTGTAACGTACCAAACAAGCTACAAACAAGTTAGCAAGCGGATTCTGTGTCGAACGGTGAAAACATGGACAACTTTACAGCACCGTGCGCTCTGTATCAACGCTTTACTTTCGGTACAAATTTGATGCACACTATTCCTCGTGCTCATGGTTTTCTTGCCTACCTCCTGGCTTTTTTCTACAAATTATACTTTTTAAGTTCCAAGTCAAAGACTGCCCCGGGGACTATCGATCATGTTCAGAATGCTTAGGCCAGTTAGGAACCGACTGTCTGTGCATGCGAGAGTAAATCGATTCCCAACCACATTATCTCGTTGTCTTAGTCTGACTTCGAGAAATTTCAGCTTAGTACGCTTTCAGTCGAACTAACATGTTTACAGGTATTTTAAAAGTCCTGTTTCAGTTTGACTAACACAATAAACTGATTTTTTTCTAACATCATGTAAACGTACTGACTTTTTCAGTTTTCTGACAAATGTGTTCAATGGGTCAGCAGAGGCAGCAGGGATTCTTTCTCTCACAACAGTGGCTGCCTCTGTAGAAATGCTCAAAATTGCCATACAAATATTGTTTTGACGATTAAAATGATTTTTAAACTGTTTGGTGAGTCCATTAAATTTTATTCATATTAATAACTTAAGCTAATGTGAAAACTCATCTCCAATTATGAGCACTGTTTCTATGCAGAATCCGTCAGATCTCTCAAGTGTGTACATTAGGCCTGACATTTGAACGAGAGTAGGGTTTTGTTTACTGTCACTCAAGATCCACTTGAGCACCTAATGAAGATCCAAGGAGCAATTTGTGTGAAACATGAGCACATTTATCTCAGACTGCTGATAAACGCCGGCATTCGCCTCTTGTGGAGACATTATCTAAATGATTCATGTTTAAATATTCCAGCTGAACATGAGTTCTCATCAGCACTTTCATTAAGTGGATAGCAAAGGCCCTGCCAGTCAGAAACATCTACAGAAAAAGGCCACAAAGATGTCTTTCTGCACACCTTCATTCCACAGTTTTTCTACACTAGAAGAAGAAAATGCCAATTCAAGAATTTGCAGTGTAGCGATTCAAATGTAAGTGCATGCATAGTGCAAAATATTACTGGAAAAAGGGAGCATTCAGCTGATTGCAACTCCAGTTTTTCTCTCCGTTACGGCTCCATCCTTCTCTTGATATCAATATTACAGCAGCTTCATTACAGAACAGTCTTAGCCTTGCAGAATTTCACCAGCTGTGTGGTGAAAATTACCCAAAGCTTTGCAGAATTGTCAGTTGCTGCTTCTAAAGGGCAGTAACATCCTGTCTTGAAGGCAACCTCCTGGCCTAGTTGTGTCAGTCAGTGCTGTCACTTTGAATAGACAGGACCAAACCAGTTACGCTGTGTGCTCCGATGGCTCCTTCACCCCTCATCACCTCCCACTACCCCTCCTCCTACCCTGGCCGTCACTTTCTCCACTTCTGTAACGCAGCTCATTCGTTATTCAACATCATGAACTACAGTGCCGTCCCGAGTTTGCCACATTCTCACTCCTCAGCTTTGACAGACGTCCCGTCAAGGCAAGGACATGCTGACACGGCTGTCAACCCTAGTTTGACTTTTTCTACTTTTCTTTTCTGGAGATATTTGTCGGTAAATCTCTTATGACAATGCTTTTGTACTGACGGCAGCATTGGATAGCAGCAGGACAAACTCACATTCTCTCCTCAGACACGTTTCATACAATATAATGAGCTTCAGGCGTAGAGAACCAACAGAACTACAATTTGAAAACAACACTGTAGTTTGACACCAAATTTAGACCGGGTGTGTTTCAGGTGTAAAGTAGCACATATTTATGTTCAGTTACCAGACATAGTAAGGCTTAGCTTAGCTGCTGCTAACAATATTATTTTCAATTAACCAGCTACTTTTTAAAGGAGTAATTATTTAGTCTATGAAATGTAATGCATATCTACTGACCACTCTACCTGATTAACAAATGATTACTGGCCAACTGATATGGGATGTTTGGGCCCGATGCTGATACTGATATTGGGTAGTGAGAAAATAACCAATATATCTGCCAGTATTCTATATATAACACAGTGAATGTGCTTATCAGACACATGTGGCAAAACCATATAATAATGGCAGGATATCTAACAAACTTTTTTCCAAACTTTAATGCACTGAACAGGAAATACTTCCCTTAATACCAATTAAGTAATTAACTGCCCTTTGCTGGACAAACCATGTGAGTACACCATTTTAAATTACAAGTGCAAGTAATTAAAAAAAAAAAACAAAAACAGTTTTATTATTGGCACCTATTGGAGAACATATGTGGAAGAACCAATAGCCCTATACTGGCCCATGATATCAGCAAACCGATATATCGGCCAGGCCCTAAAAATGACTATAAGACCTATTTATTTATTTATTTACTTTCCTAACAGCACATCAATCAATTTATTACAGTTAGAGTTAGAGGGATAATATGTAAGATTTTTGTGCCAGCCTTGAGGCAGTGGTGTGTAGCCCGCAGTTATTAACAACTTGAGGTCAGGACTCTATAGTAACTTAGCAACCAGCCATGTCAGAATTCTTTCTCCTCTCTCTTTTCTGATGTGTTTGTCATTCAGGCGTGTGTGTCTGTTTTACCAAGGGCACATACAATGGCTGCATATTTTGTCTGTAATTGTCATTGTAAGAATCTGTAAGTGGTGTAATCTGAAACTGATTTGCAACCAGGGTGTCCTGGCACATATAAATGGTAGTGAGATTAATCTGTTTTACTTATTTCTTTATTTTACTTTTGCTCCATCAGCTGTAAGACCAAGGTGCATCCGGATGACCTGCCTAACACCAGCATCGTCATCGTGTTTCACAACGAGGCATGGAGCACCCTGCTGCGAACAGTTCACAGTGTCATCAACCGCTCTCCCAGACACCTGCTGGTGGAGGTCGTGCTGGTCGACGATGCCAGCGAGCGAGGTTGGTAACTGCTGTAGAACCAAAGAGAATTTCACATATTGCAGGTGTCTGATGTGTTTTCTGAAAGAGACAGGTTTAACTCTGTGGTCATGGAGCCATGATGTACATTTTTTACGTAAGTAGGCTGATGATCAGTAGGAATAATTCGGGGCACAACCAGGCTGAACCAGGATCAGTACATCTTCAAACTTGATAGTCGTACAAGGAGTGATTGATAAGCTGAACGGTAGCAGGAGAGAAGTTACACAGCTTTTGTTACATACATGCACAGATAAACACTTTGAGTCATTGTACTGTGAGTTTGAAGTTAATGACATTTGTGGTTTTTCTGTTTTTGGGTATTTGAAAATTACAAGTCAGCACTGTCTGTAAAAATTGACAATATTGGCCTCTGTGCCGTCATCGCTGCCTCATTCTCAGGACTCACCCAAAGAGGTCTATGAAGAAACCTAGATGACAAAAGAGGAAGATTGTCTCCTTTACATCAGAGTTAAGAAGAGGGCTGCTGAATTTTAACGTGGCAGAGAGCAATGACTGCACAGCGGTTGATGTCGTCAATTTCTCATAAGAAGTTTGGATGGAACAGACATGACTACAAATAAATCAACTAAGTTGAGATGAAGGGCTGCAAACAACAGCTGTGTTTGTTATTGATTGATCTGAACATTGTAGTCGTGATTAATAGATTATTTGGTTTAAAATAAGTGATCATTTCTTTTTTGCTGACCAAAACCTAAGGACATTCAGCTTAGACTTAAAAGGAAAATTCACCACTTTTCATGTGGTTGTCTAATCCTTGTTGATAGTTATTATAGTCGATTGAAGCAATAAATTTCTCCGTTTGTGCTAAATTGACAGAAAAAGAGTTTTTCCTGCTCACACCGCTGTTCTTGCAGTGCCTACATGCACCAGAATACATTGCAGTGACAAAAAAACAGCACTTGCCAGGTCTCTTAGGTTTTTATCCATTGCATCGGAAAATTTATTTTATTTAATATTGCTTAGTTTCCAATGATGGGAAGTTTTTGGTTCACCAGAGCAAGGAAATCCTCTTAAAATGAACGTGGTGCTGGCTTGCCTGGAGTGTGAGGGGAAAGGCAAGG